>CAJUYG010004369.1:0-10379 GCA_910591675.1 Galerucella calmariensis
CCGGCAATATGTTGCAATCGTCAGACCAACTCATTAAACGATTTAATCCATTCCATTGTTATTTGTTATTTAATGGTTGTTTAAAATTGAATCTCTTCCAACTCTGCGTCTGCCCCCGTATTATGTACTAAAGTACTAATAATTACAACAAAGAACTAAATATTATAAAACAAATAGCTGTTACGATCCAAATTCAATCGACAATATTATAAATAAAAAAAACACTAAAACTGACTTTAAAACTAAGTAGTATTTCTTTCTGATAAAAATAAAAATTTAATATTTTCCATCCTTGAAAATTAATTTATTTTTAGAAACTTTCTACATAAAAATTGGCTCCAAAACCGATTACAATTTATCCAAACTCATCAAAAATATTGCATAGGAGCACAAGAATGGGTCGATAGGAATAAAGCGGTTACATTTTTCAGTAAAGACCCAAATAGTTTAATTTGTCAGGTTTATTTAATAGTGCAAAGGTTAGGCAAGTATCATATTATTATGAGAGAATAATAGCATGTGTTGGTTGTGGTTATCAGCATACGGATTAGAACAACCAGATATAAATATAAACCACTTGATACCATTAACATCTGATACAGAATTTTATTAAAAGAACTGCATAATTGTGATGAGAATCAAGAACTAGATTTCCTCGAAAAATTGTAAATTAGAACGTACGAGGCCCACACTATGAAGTAGTCAATGAATAAATACATTCAGGGATCTCTCCACTATTAAATTTCTTCTTATGTAAAAATTGTAAAGATCAGCAGATATAGTTTTCCTTTGTTTGTCATATCATTGCACAGTTACACTTATAGTTAGGGAGGCGAATAGGGGATTTTTCGGGAATACTCGGGCGTGGCAGTTGAAGATATGAGAGATACCTTAGACCTAATAGAACAACTTTGGAAAATATTAGCTTTATATGTAGTGACGCGCACCTACGATAGACGATCAGATTAGTAAAAAAAATCGATAGTCTGAAATACTCGAGCGCGTCAGATTAAGATATTGGTGGTTGATCTTAGTGTTTTAAGACTAAATTTAACTAATCTGACAATAAGTCCTTGACCCCGCCGAGTTATAGGGTCGCGAACTTGTGAAAAAAACGTTAATCCGGCATTCTCGAGCGCGATTTTATTTTTTCTATTTTGGAGAATATAATCTAAAACTTACTAAAAATACAGAAGCAGTCGGTTTCCGCATGACCGGAAGAGTGGAGGAGCTATTTCGTCTTCCGAAAAACGCGTTGCGGCATATAAGTCGCGTACGATTCATTTTA
Source organism: Galerucella calmariensis (assembly GCA_910591675.1). Lineage (NCBI taxonomy): Eukaryota > Metazoa > Arthropoda > Insecta > Coleoptera > Chrysomelidae > Galerucella > Galerucella calmariensis. Next base: position 1,289 of record CAJUYG010004369.1, read on the forward strand.
CAAAAAAAAGGTAATTTCATTTCACACAAAAAAGGTATCTTTACATTTTTGTCCAAAGTTAAAACTGTTGGACTTAGGCATCATGAAAACTCAAACTCCCGTTTTTTTGAGTATACCTCGAAAACGGAGAGTGTTGAAAAAAATTGATATGGAACAACGATGATTAAATTATGTAACTTTTATTATATCTCAAAATTTTTTTCCTAAAGCTTTTCGACAATTTTCGTGGACTCGGAAAAAGTTACGCGTATCTGTATACAAAAGTATTATTAACATGTACAGTTTCATTTATTTATATTATTCAATAGCCTGTTGATCCTCAAATTATTTTTTGGACTTACCGTTAGCATAACGAAGTGAAGAATTGAAGCAAAAAAGTGGAATGTGCCATAAACATGTAATACAGACCTTTTTCGGTCAGATTAAGAGAATCCACCAGCATTTTTGTCAGATTAAGAAAATATGCTTTCAGGATACCGAGGTAAACCTCCCCTATGAAAATCTGGCGCGCTCGAGTATTTCAAAAGAAGTTTTTTTTTTGCATTTTCAAAAATTTGTCGCAACTTATCGTCACGCCGAAATCGTCAGTTTTAATTAAGGGAGCTTCATCTAAATAATTTAGGATTTCCATATATATTTTTTCAGTATATTGGAATTCTTTAGAAACAGTTTAATTCAGAAAAGAAATATGTAGAATATTGATGTCCTTTGCTAAATTGAATGGTTTTTGCTTTTGTTGAAGACAAGATTAACCTAAGAGAACGTGTGCGCGCGAGTTAAAGATTGACTGCGGTTTGTAGAATTTTTCATTTACAAAGAAGGAAAAAGGTAGTGATTCTCAACGCGGCTAAAAGTTGTATCGATTCAATTCACAAAATGAAAACTTTCGTGAAATTTCTGGTCAATCAATGTTCCAGTTTCAGAAAATTCAAATTTTACTTCAAATATTTGTAGTCATTAACATAAGTAATTATTAAACTTGTACATTAATAATTGTAACATTGTTGAGGATAAAAATGCATAGCAAAATACTGCTTTATCATCTCAAAAGTGTGCTCAATAGTCTATCTAGTTGTAGGCATTGACTATCACCAAGATTTTATTAATAAAACATTATATGATTCAACTACACTCTTCATTTCTATGTACAAAACAATGAGGCATATGTATTTTTATTTAACTTTTGCGGACATGTCCCTTCACAGTATATATTTTCACACTTATTTTCCTATTCCTGACATTGTCGCTGTATTCCTGGAAGATAAATTGATAATGAAATCACAAAATTTACAACAATTAACATCAATGAATAAACACAAAATCAGTGTTGTCAGAGAAAAATAAAAATATGTACCAGAATACTCAAGAAAATATACCATATCCAATGTATATATAATCTCAGACTGTTTTCATTGAAGTAACAAGGAATTCCAAATTTTAATCAAACTAGTATCAGTATTTATTAATTATGATATTATCATTTCCTGTGCGAAGATTTCATAATATCATGGACCAGAATAGCATGAGCTTAACAAAAGTAATTTGTATCAGACCTGGTATAATTGTAATATCTCTGGCAAAACTAAAACAAAATAAATGGAATGGAAACAATAAATAACCTATGAAAATCACATGAGGATATATTATTTTTTTGCAGTTCCTAGTATGCAGCTGATAAAGCTGGAATCTTTCTTCAGAATCAACGGCACTAGCTCCATCTGGTGATTTATTCCAATTCCCCAATAGCACCACTGACGTGTGCATTTTATTTATCACTTATTTCTGCCTAAGTGGTGTTTGGAATTTGCGGGTGAAAAATCTTCACATTTATGTACTATATTTTCACATTTACCCCTACCTCAAAACTTCAACCACAGTAGGTATATTATCAGTAGTAATAGCCCAAGGACATTGATAATTGTTCGAAAAAATCTTATGACAGATTTCAAAAGCTTGAGAAAGTTGTCAGAAATTTTTTGAGTATTTATCAATGTCCGAGGGTTATTCGGACGGATGTTTTGTTAATCATAGTATTACAACCAAATCGTGACATTTCGGAATATCAAATAATATTAGAAACTTCAAATCGAAATAAATCAATATGTGTCCATAGCAACGTGAAAATAGCCCATGGTCTGATATCAGTGTAATGTTGACATGATTGGGTGAAATTGTTCATATGATAAAAAATGAGAAAATTTATTTGATTGGTTCTTGGAGCGGTTAAAAAATTTTCAGTAGTGATAACCCAAGGACATTGATAATAGGGTACAAGCATAAATTTTGCTATTGGTGGGAATTGACGCTTTATCAGGTGTCCTAACACCTTGCATGTCTATTTTTTCAAAAAAATATAAACTTTACTTTTAAAACGACTTTAAAAATCATAAAATTTGAAAGTCCGCCAAAACGCGCTTTTCGTCATAAAGATGGCTGCCCCATGGTGTGACGTCATATGTTTACGTTCTTATTTGTGTATCACGCTCTGAGTTCTTGTCACCTTATTTGTTTCTGAAAGGTTTAAAAATGGATAAAGCCAAAAAGCTTTGTATTCCAAGTATTGCATTGTTCTAGTGTCTATTAAAAGTCTATTAAAACTCCAGACAAAATATTTGTTACTTCACCTGGTGGCGCAAGCAAAAATACACTTAAAAGTACCTACTTCTATGCTGGTAATTTTTATTCTTGAATAGTTTGAGGTTATGTACTTATATGCCTAGGAATCAACCATAAAAACATCATTTTCTTACGACCACACATCGAAATATGGTTGGTATATATTATATAAATAAAACATAGTTTAAATCGTACTTACGATAAAGCTTTAACTTCTCTTATTTCCTCTGCATTGAAGCAGCTGTTTGACTTCATAAATTCAAGCAGCATAAATGAGTCTACTTTGGACAAGTTATCAGTTTGTGCTTTTACAAATCCTTTGCTAGCCATATCTTTACTCACAAAATATGGAAGAATCGTCACTGAGCACTGAACTAGTAAATAAAATATAATCTTCCAAAAGTTTTAAAATATCCTCGGAAATATCGAATATTTATGTCACTTTCCACTTTACGTTGACTTTTAGAAATAAAAAAAAGCACACACAAACACGTAATGGTCTCAAACAAACATAAAACGTCGATGAAGCAATTAATAGTTGATTAAATTACAATATAAACACAAAACTACACATAACCTAATATTGACATCTTGACATTGACAAAAGTAAACAAGCATGAAGCAAGAGATGATATGACACTACACGTAAAATCGGTAGCGTTCGGAAATCCTCGAGTCGTGGTAGGAGACTGCAATAAAATTAGAATTTTATTTTAAAATTTTGAAGTAATTTCCAATGGAAATTGGTTTATTTCCTATTATTAGTCATCTTTGATATCAACTTCACTATTATAAATTAATATCTAAGCAAAATATGAAATATGCGTGTACCCTATTGTTCGAAAACATTTTATGACAGATTTCGAAAGCTTGTTGCTTGGAAACAGACAAACGCCGTAGGTGGAGGTCTGTTGACTACAACTTTTTAAGATGAAAGTCCAAGATATTGATATTTCGGAAGAAAAGATCAGCATCATCATTCCTCACACAAAAACATATCAAGCACGATCGTTTCTGATATTACACACTAAATGCGTTGAAATTGTAAGGAAATATATGGAACTCCGTTCACGAATTCAAAATGAGAGGTTTTTCATGCAAATGAGATTTGGAAAAATTACCAATCAAGTCTTTGGACACAATTCCATATCGCAATTTTCGAAAAGAATAGCATCGTTTTTGAAACTAAATAACGTCGGCGAGTATACCGGGCATTGTTTTCGGCGTACAGCAGCAACTTTGTTCACAAACAATGGAGGAGATGTTCTACAATTAAAGAGATTGGGAGGATGGAAATCGAGTACCGTGGCAGAAGGCTATGTAGATACTTCGTTCTCCAATCAAACGAAGACTGCTAATCTGCTCTCTGGCGAAACTACTTCCTCCAATAGTTCATCAGTCACCATGAAGAGTTCATCATCTGTAGCATCTCACAATAGTTCGATCATAACCATCAATTTCAATAATGTCAATAATCCCTAAATATACCTATGTACATACAGAAATTATTAATCCTTTGTTTGAAAAGTTCAGTTCTTGTTAATTTTGAGTTAACTAATCCTAAAGAACTTAAGAAGTGCTAATGTTGTCAAGTGTGCTTATAAGTCTCAATAAAATCAAATAGGTAATTTTTATTTAAAAAAACTTAAAAAAGACATCTCTCGAAAGAAACAGAAAAAAATCCTCTCACGGGTGGAAAGTGAAAGTAGGTAATATGTCAGTTTCAGACTTTTTAAACGTCAGTAATGATGACATTACATATATAGTTGTAAGTAAAATTTATTGCGCTCCTTACTAGTAGCTGCTTTGGTCCTATTTCCCGGAGGAATTATAGGATAACTGCAGGCTCCAATTTAGGTGAATGTCCCTTTTATATATAATAATCTCCTAGGTATTGTGCCCTAGAATTCTGAATTGCTGTGCAATTTGCAAGTATTTTGAGCTTTTTCATGTGCCCGTTCAGGCGGCAATGTCACGTTAGGATCTCTTAAAACTCTAAGTGCAGTTTTACTTTGACTTATGTATTAACTTTATCTCAATTGGTTGTAGTCATCCATTAGAATTTTTGATTGATCAAGGCCAACTAGATCTTTCCAACGGTCAGATCTTCTCTTTCCTTCAGCTTTGACTATTTCTATTGGTGTTTCTGTCCCCCTCTTTGCTAGTCCATTTGCTATCTCATTTCCTCCTGTTCCAGTGTTTAATGGAACAGATGAGTAAGGTGACTATATTGTTCTCGCCTAGTTCATTGAGCATGCCTAGACATTCCCACACCATTTTGTAAGTGATTACACAAGAGATCAGTGCTTTAAAGGCTACTTGACTATCCGACATTATGATATCCCTTGTCAATATTGAAATGTACATACTTTCCTTAGTTATCTACTAAAATACGAAATTATTATGAACACAATATAACATACTTTCAATCCATCTAATCCCGATGTTAAACAAATTTATTTTTCCAATTTTCTTTTGAGTTGAAAATAATAGATGAAAAAAAATTCAAATGGGAAAAACAAGAATTCCAATTCATCAACGTTATGAATATGTTCAAAACTAATTTATAAAAGCATTAAAATTAAAAGACAATAAGGTGTTAAGAAACAAATCGTCTCGTTCTGATTTTAAAGGGATTTACTGTCGAAACCGCTTAATATTCTGAGCTCTGAAGATTTATAGCTGTTCATTAAAAACACACCAATGATTTGAATGCAAATAATGCAGCAGGATCGGATTCAGAAGCTGATAAATTCCATCTTGCTTCTTGGTTGCTTGGATTTTCTGTTTATCTGCTACTTCAATTGGTATATCTATACATGCGTATTCATATTATTCTCTTTCTTTGCTACTCAATATTGTTAATATCAAAAAGGTAACAGCCATCTAGTTATCTCAACTCATTTGAACATACTTGAAACTACTATTAAAATGTTTTTCCCTGGCATGTGCATTTTTTTACAAAAAGTTACTTCATAATATAGTATTTGAAATTCCATCTAATTGAGGAAGTCACCCAGAAATGAATTTTTGAACTGAAGAATCTATTTTTTGTACAAACGTCAAAGACTGAGATGGATTGCGCATTGACAACAATATGCGAAGTGACACTTTTTTCGGATTCTTACGTTACCATGACACCGTGCGCGAAATACTTCGCGCACTATGGTGCGAAGTATTTCGCACACTGCATGTAAATTGATAAGACTTTTGTATTTCAATTTTTGGAAAAATGAAGCAAAACTCCAAATTATTATTCATTTTTAAATGATTGATTCACTCTCGAGTTAATACCTTGGATTTCTCAAGGTTATTTCCAGTTGACATTTTTCTCAAATATGGAAACAGCTTGGTAAATTTTTCAATCTCCACGTTTCCCTTTTCATTAAGTGTTGATTTTAGAATAAAATATACTGCCCATAATGTGGAAGGCTTCACCTTCTTGGATCTTCCTGCAAAATATGCTTACAGCACATTTTTGGATGCTTCTCTTGCTTTATTTGTTTCACCGATATGCATTATCATATTGGCTCTTCGATTTTTCCGGTAAAAGATTCGAAATTACCAAATTGGCCCCATCTTCCAAATAAGGTGGGGTACTACTTAGTTCATCGTAACTAGCAATCAATTTCCATTATTTTAAATAATATATGGCTCTTGAAAATTGAAGACTCGTGCACAAACATCGCTTTAAAATAATAGTATATTGTTTTATTAGGAGTAAAAGTATAACTTTTTGTGGCGAGTCTGAATGTTTGATGGCCAAACGTCAGTGAGGCAGACAATTTCAGACGAGCCACAAAAAGTGCTTTTGCTTCGAATGAAACATGCTATTTTTTCCGCAAACGGCATCCAGACTATAGACTAATTAATATTTAAATAAAAATTCAAAACAATTGCAACGGAGTTGATAAATTCAGAGAATAATAATTATAAAACTGCGCACTACTTTTCCGTGGTTACTGGTTTTGTGATTGCCAAGTCGAAAACAAATTTGACAGTTCAATAATATTTTATAATGTCAGAAATATTGTAAGTGATTTAAAGCAACAATTGGACTGTGCATTTTTGGTGAGTACTTGAGCATCAAAATTTCGTTGTTGTAGTAAAGTGTACTGAAATTTTCTTTTAGATTATATTATGTCGGATTCAGAACCCAACTGTACACCGCCCGACGTTGTTGACATTGCTAAGGCAGCTACGAATGATTTAATTCCAACTAAGTCAAGTAGAGTTTATAATCATGCTTACGAAAGATTTCTCACATGGTGCAATGATAAAAACATTTAAAAGTTCAACTAATAATTATTTTCCCTGTTAAAAATTCTACTTTTTTGTACGGCCGTCAGCGTACATAAAAGTACTTTTTTTTCCGCTCACGGCCGTACAAAAAAGTGGCGTCTGTGAAATCATACTTCAACATCATGAATTTACGTTAATAATGTCTACTTTTTTGACGTTTGCGGAAAAATATTATTGTTGTCAATAACAGTCACTTTGATTCCATAGTAACAGTGAACATTTGATTGGGAAAGACATTTTAAGCCAGCTCAACACTATTTTCTATAATAAATTAGGCAATTTACTCATTTATAATATTTTTAAAATATAGATTTCAACGTTAGTAGAAAAAATATTGTTTGCATCTCGTGCGCGAACTACTTTGGTGGTCTCGAATAATATTAATTATGATAATAATTCAATTCTCCATCACCAAAGTAGCATTTCGCTCACTAGATACGGGAATAACTATTTTCTCAAAAAAAACCTAAAAGCTGCTGGAAAAATTAGTCAAAAATTCCAAATTGAGATGAGAATATCGATTATCGACAGATATGCTTAATGTGGTAGGTACTTGAGTTTGCATTAAGAGAAGAAAAGACGTATAATGGTTAGATTTCATACAATTTCACCAATAATTTTAAAACAATAATAAGATCTCAACTGAATAAAGGAGTGAAAAATTCTTTCTAATGATTGGTGTGGAAACGGGATCAAAATATTAGACAATAAATTAGCAGCATTTTAAAACATTACTTGAATTTTATTACATTTATATGTGTAGCAGTTCTAGGTTATAGTATTCTGTGAAATCACTACAATCAAATTCATATTTTAACAGGTTACAAAAACTTTGACCGCTATTTGCGTGAATTTAGTGTGAACCAGCCAAAATACTGATGGAACAGTTTTTAAATGATTTTAATAGGGAAGCAGAAGTGAAGGACACAATAGACCTTCAAGGTCTCAGTGAATGTCACCCCAATATACACTGTGTTATTATTTATAAGATGTGACATAGGGATTCCTGTACAAAACTGTCAAACACGAGCTAATTTTTCACCAAATGGCGTTCATAAAAAATAATGACAGATTTGGAGAGGTCGTTGAAAAATATGCTCAAATGCACTTTTAATTTTCTTAAATTCGCTCTGGCTTAATAAAAAAATGTATGATTATGTTTAAAAAAGTAGTTCACTATTTTCATGACACTTTCGAATACTGAAAACACCATAGCGGGATATCGAAACCGCGATACTTCACGTTCAACTTTCAAATTTCCCGTGCTTCAACCCGTCTGGTTCTCTCCTACCTGGTTGAAAGTATTCGAAAGTGATATGAAAATGTAGTCCAACGTTTCTTAAACATTTTCCATTTTTTCCATCAAACCAGAGCGAGTTTAAGAAAATTGAGGCGTTTGAACTTATTTCGCAACAACCTTTCCAAATCTGTTATTATTTTAAGGAACACTATTTGGTATAAGAAAGTTAGCTCGCGTTTGACAGTTTTGTACAGGAATCTCTATGTCGCATCTTATAAATAACACAGTATCGTAAGATAAAATTAAAAGTTACGCTGCACAATGAGCGATCTGGAGTTTTCGTTTTGTTTCTACCCTCGTATAAAAACATTTTCTCGAATAATCTATAAGATTCTTTATATTTTCATCTTCAGTTTCAATGAACTACTACGACTCTAGTAGATGTTATATGTATGTTCAACCCGAAGTATAGGGAAAACCGTGTGTTAGAGAGAGAGCAGCGAGACAATGTGTAAGAGAGAGAGAGAGAGCGGCGCGCGCGTTTTAATTTAAGGCAGCCATTTTTAGTCCTGTTGTATATTTAAAAATCTGAAAAAAACTTCAGTGAGATTCGATCCCACAACCTTCGCGTCTATAGCAAGGCATTCAACACATGCTGCCATAAGCTCTCATGCATATTATTAGCGAAGAATGGTATTGGTGCTGCAATGTGAACGCGGGGGGCGGTGCGGAGGTAATCTACGTAATCGAGAGTATAGATATACCGGGGATGGTTGAAAGTAGCGCAATAATGCTGTCAAAAAGGCACTAACACCTAACTTCGTTACTATTGGTCCGATTTGAATGGAACAAACGGCATTATGTATGAAAAGTGATGTAATTTATATATGGAGAGTATGAGCATGCGCAATAATGCTGTCAAAAAGGCACTAA
>CAJUYG010004370.1:0-16998 GCA_910591675.1 Galerucella calmariensis
TATAATATGATAAGAAGGCAATGAAAACCTGATAATTGAAGTTTATTCTGTACAAATTAGATTCGATTTAAGGGTAATTTTCATTAAATGTTTATTAAACCTTGTCGATTGTTTGTATTAGATTGTTGGTAAACGAATGATTTTTATTCTCAACTGGTTCCATGATTGAATAGTTTCATTTTTTTGATTGTAGGTATCTGTAATTTCTGTCATAGTAACACATTTTGAAATAAGAAATTTCTACGTTAAGTGCTGTTGTTTAAAAGAGCATTATGCTTGTTTGGTGCAACCATTTTGATAAACGTGGTTAAAAATATACTTTTATATAGGGCGCGTTGTATCAAACACCTAAACGTTATTATTAAAGTTATTTTAATTGTTGAGCTTGCATATTTAATAATATTTAATATGGGTTAATAGTTGTTTTTTGTTTGATAATTATTGATTGTGTTCATTGTTTTACCACTGGGGTATTGTCAACTGTCAACTGTCGTGGACATGCCCTATACCTAGCATATGTTAATACACGATCGACGGAAAAAATATTTTTCTACTCCTATACTATAAGTTATTAATTAAATGCCAATTTTCAGTTTCATAATGATATTCATTTTAACACTGGCTTTCATTGTAAAACTGGAAAATTGACCAATAGAAATCTAGATTTTCAAATACCCAAGTAGCCAGAACCAATAGTTTCTGTAGAATGTTTGACAGTTCCTAAGAGATTCGAGTGTTTATGACAGTTTGAATCTTTTGCGTTAGTTTTTAAAAGAAATGTCGAACACCAGACCAAAAGTACTTGATGATCAAGTTAAATACATTATTTCAACTTATTAATTTTCGTTTACAATAATTTACTAATAATTTTGTATAAGTAACATACATATACGCTTTATGCTATCAGTTCATCAACGTGGTCCCGTGCCACAGTAAGGTATTCGAGAAGGGGGAGGAAATATAATCATTGGATTCACCCTTCCCCTTTTTGACTTTTGATATGCGCGTTAGGGAAGGGAAGGGGAATGTGTGTGTCAAGGTTGAATAGTTGGCAACACCGACAATGACAACATAAAATAAGTAGATAGCCGGTGGCCTGTCACTGAGAACGTTGATGTATACTGTAACAAGTAAAAATATCAAAATACACTTATAGTTTAATAGTGAATCTTTGTTTCATTTAAACTACTTAAATATGACATGGCGCTGCGGACAGGACCAGACAAGTGGAAAATTAAATTGTTGGGATTTTGGACAAAATAGAAGCTTAAAAAATGGACCAACTCAAGCCTCCGAATATGTTATGTACTGATGGGGATGTGGCTATTAATTTTCAAAAATGGAAACAACAATGTGAAATTTACTTTTTGGCCAGTGGCATAATCGACAAAACGAAAATGTCAGATGAAAGAAAAGTCGCTATTTTGTTGCATTGCCTGGGACCAGAGGGACAAGATATATATAAAACGTTAGATATTCCGGACGATAGAAAAAAATGGGACAAAGTTTTGGAACACTTGGAAAATCATTTAAGCCCAAAGAAAACGAAACAATAAATAGACACTTGTTTCATAGTAGAAAACAAAAAGAGGGTGAAACCGTAGATATGTTCATCACTGATTTGAAAAAGTTGAGCATGAACTGCAACTTTGGAGATCTTCGAGACAGTCTTATACGAGACAGAGTAGTATGTGGAAATTTAGATAATAGAGTTAGAGACCCCTTACTACGGGAGGCAAGTCTAGAATTAAACAAGTGTATTTCCATTTGCAAGGCTGCTGAATTAGCTGGAATGCGGTCTAAACAGTTGAACCAAGAAGCATTTTCAGAAGTTCATGGTGTTCATAGACAAAAAGAAGTGAAAAAAAAACCGGTTTTAAATTTCTTTGATAACAATAAAAAAGTTATCAGTTGACAGTAGTAGTAAGGGTTTGGGTGCTGTTATATTGCAAGACAGCTTACCTGTTGCATATGCATCCAAAGCCTTGACACCGGCTCAGCATTCATGGGCACAAATTGAAAAATAATTATTGGCAATTGTGTATGGCTGCGAGAGGTTCCATCAATATATTTATGGTAGAACAGTTCATGTAGAGACAGGCCATAAGCCATTGGAACAGATTTTTAAAAAACCTTTATCGGATACACCATTAAGGTTGCAAAGATTGAGATTAAGATTACAAATGTATGACCTAATTGTACAATATAAACCAGGTAAAGAGCTGTTATTGGCTGATGCTTTGTCTCGTTCTTATTTAAAGTCTGAAGAAGGCCTAACTGACATAGACTCTGAAATAAATGCTCATTTGTGTTTGATAGTAAATAACTTGTCATTTACTGACTCAAAAAGAGACAATTTTATTAAAAATACTAGTAATGATCCGGATTTATGTTTGATAAGTCAGTATATTCAAAATGGTTGGCCAAACTATGAAAAAATACCAGATCATTTAAAATATTACTATCCAATTAAGGATGAATTATTTTTTGTAAAGGGATTAATTTTTAGAAATGAAGCAGTTCTTGTGCCTAGAAATTTAAGAGGGGAAATGTTAAAGCTTATACATTGTAATCATTTGGACATTGAAAAATGTAAAAATAGAGTAAAAAATGTTTTATTCTGGCCTTTTATGTTTAAAGAAATTGAGGATTTAGTAAAAAACTGTAGTACTTGTTGTAAGTTTCAGAAAAAACATGGATATGAGTCTTTAATGTTAAGGGAAGTCCCAAATGGGCCTTGGGAAATAGTAGGTGCTGATATTTTCTATTATAAAAATCAAGCATAGACTATATAGACTATAGACTATATATTAATAGACTATTTTAGCAAGTTCTTTGAGGTCAAAAAATTGCATGCTGAGACTGCAGAATATGTTATAATTGGACTTAAAGAAAATTTTGCTCGGTATGGTAAGCCTCATACTCTTTACAGTGACAATGGACCACAGTTTTCGAGCTTTAAATTTAAAAATTTTTGTAAAGACTGGCAGTTTCAACATGTAACCTCAAGTCCACACTATCCAAGATCAAATGGCATGGCAGAAAGGTATGTTCAAACATGCAAGCAATTATTTAAAAAAGCTGATGATTCAGGCACAGATCCATTCATAGCCTTGCTAGAGTATCGTAACACTCCAATTGACTCGCAGTTGGATAAATCACCAAATGAAATAATGTTTGGTCATAAAGCAAAAGCCTTTCTTCCATCATTTGAAGATTTTCATGATAATGACAATAATTCTAGAGTTAAAACATTTTTAGAAGATAGACAGAAAAAATTTAAACACTATCACGATAAGAAACATCATGTTAAACCTTTAGGATTTGAAAGAGGGGAGGTGGTTAAAATTAGGGATAATATACATGACATGTGTAAAGGCCAAATTATTGATAATGGCATAAAGCCAAGGTCTTATAAAGTAGAATTACCTACAGGAAATGTTGTAGAGCGTAATAGGCATTCTTTGTATAAAGCTTCTCCTAGAGATAAGTTTACCATTTCAACTGAGGATATTGGGTTGAATGAGGAGTCTTCCAGCGGTTCGAATCAAAACTCTGAGTTTACAGAAATAGAGCAAGAGAGAAATTCTTTTGAAAATCATAATGGTAATACAATCTTAAATCAAAATAAGTCCAGTTTTGGAAGACGCCTTAAAAAACCAGCATATCTAAAAGATTATGTTTAGTACATTAAGTTCATACTCTTATAAAAAAAAGAGAGATGTCAAGGTTGAATAGTTGGCAACACCGACAATGACAACATAAAATAAGTAGATGGCCGGTGGCCTGTCACTGAGAACGTTGATGTATACTGTAACAAGTGAAAATATCAAAATACACTTATAGTTTAATAGTGAATCTTTGTTTCATTTAAACTACTTAAATATGACAGTGTGTATTCTTGAAAAATATCCAATACTTCGTGATGCACATTAAGTTATTCAAGAAGGGGGAAGGGAATATAATCATTGGATTCACCCTTCCCCTTCTTGAAAAATATCCAATAATTTGTGATGCACATTAAGGTATTCAAGAGGGGGAAGGGAATATAATCATTGTATCCACCCTTCCCCTTTTTGAATATTGATATGCGCGTTACAAAGTATTGGATATTTTTCATAGTTAGCGAGAATACATATGCTTGATTACTTTCCTCTACAGTGCGATACATTTAAACTGATTTCAGCTAAACGATAGGGCTGGGCGATTATCAAAAAATTTAATCGATTATATAAAATAATCGATTATTAGTCGATCAACAATCGATTAATCATCCGGTTTTTGGAATCATCAATAACGGATGAATTTAAATTAATTCATCATTTGGTTTGAAAATATCGATAGTCCATTGCAAAAATTGTGTTAATTTCCTTTTAATGTTTAAAAACTAAAAATGATAATATATTATATCATACCACAACGTACAGTTTTAGTTTGTTTTTATTGTGAATCAAACTACAATGTTACTTGATACTTTATTTTCATCACTTCCAGTTGCTGTTATCAAGAATTATTAAAAAGAATCAATTTTCGATTAATTGATTATTTTCGATTAATCAAGTATTTTCGATTAATCGATTATTTTCGATTAACGATTATTTTCGATTATTCGATTATTTTGAAAAATATATATCGATTATTCGGTCAACCGATTAATCAATTATTTTTCGATTAATCGATTATTTTGCCCATCCTTATTAAATGAAAGTGGGGTCAACTTAGCAGCCAAGCATTTCTTCGCCATATGATTTAGGTTTTTGTGTACCCGTTACCATGGTTATGGCTGCCATGGCAACAGTTTATCCATAACTGATTTCAGCTAAACGAAAGTTGACCCACAAAAAGATACGAAATTATACGATACTGAAAATATTTGAAGGTCACATAGATGCAGGCGATTCTGAACCCGATTTGATAGATAGTTTTAAGTTCAAAATCGTCTGTTGTGAAACCCTTATGCGTACACACGTGTTCGATTCATCGATTCAGTCATTCACCTATCGAATATCGCGGTTATTATTCGAAATCGGATCGTTTTTGTTTTTTCATTTCCTCATAATATGAAAAGGAAATACCATTTATGATATGCGCAAGATAAAAAATGAATAACGTGAAAATATACGATTATATACGGATTTTATTACGGTTAGAAAATTATGGGCACTTCTGGCACTCTAGTCCAAAGATACGAAAATTGGCAACACTGCAAATAAGTATATGATTAAAATATAAACAGCTGATTGGAATGTCTGGCCACTTTGCAGAGCATACGTGCTGCTCCCAGATAGTTAGTTACCTTTTAACGATATGCTAAATCAGTTTTTTATTCCTCATTACTTCAAAATTTTATTCCGGGTGCCGTTAGTTCATGAGATGAACCAACGTTTGGCTTGTATCAAAGATAAGTTTTGTCAGTTTTTACAATCAATTTGCCCGATCCAAATATCAAAAGATATTTTATTGTTTTTAAGGGATTAGATGTTGACAGACTACCTAATTAGTTTATTCAATATATCAAAAAAACAAAATTTGGGTGCAAACTTATTGGAAATCAATTCCCACAATATAACAAAAAGGATCCTGAATCATGAATATACCACAAGGAACATATTGGTATTATTCAATTTATGTTGAAAAAATTAATTTTTCAGTACAAAATTTTTGTAATCGTTAAACTGAGTATCGTAGTATGCAATTTTGAGATAAAAAACAGGTGGTTGTTTTCTACAAGTCCCACACTTTTTTGTTTTATTGGTAGGTACAACATTTACCATTCTTAAAGTACGCCCAGCGTGTTGAAATCCAATTTTTTAAGACTTGCGTGTTTTAAAGTTAACACAGCAACATCAACAGAAACGTAAGGTCTAAATGTCAACTTTTAATAATTACGATTGATCTGGCAGGAGTACCTTGTAGATGTGGCGAAATAACCGATTAATTGATTATTAATGCATCAATCGTGTGATAGATTAATCGATTATCGATTATTTAAAAAATAATGAGTCAATTAATCGAACACCCAATTAATCGATTATTTTGCCTCCCCTTCCCCTAATAATTATATGCTTGTTGAATAATATACTATTACTATCAGCACGTGAAGTATCGATCTATTGTTAATAATTTTCGTCATTTTAATAAGTTGGAGGATAAATTATGAACATTGTGAGCACTATAATTTATATTTAATAATTTCAAACTCACAATATTATGAAATATTTTTCTATCTGACATTTTTCTATCTAACTCATATATCTGTATTCAAGGACAGTATAAAACATATTATCCATATTCAACGATTGTATAAAATGTTTATTTAGTTTGGGGACAGTATAAAACTCTGTATAAAAGTATAAATTAAATTGGTTTATGTTCAAGGACAGTATAAATGATATAAACCAACACAATTTATCAACACAAGTTCATTTTTCAGGACAGTATAAAGTATAAAACTTATACGGTATAAGTCTCATACTGACAGTTGGGGATATATATACAGTGTGTCGCATTTAAGATGAAGACACCCCCATATTTTCCCTGTTTGAAAGATTACAGATTTGAATTTTTGCAGAGTCATACATGTTGATGAGCCACATCTTTTAAGTTAATCAACTGAAATCTGAACTTCCATATCAGCCTACTACGATTTCACAAACGGGGTCACTTTTCGATATTTTGCTTCGCGTAAAAAATATCGAAAAAATATATTCGAGAAAGTTGTTCAGAATATCATTTCAACCCCACATACCGAAATTCATCACAAAATTTGCATTTTTAATTTTTCAATTTTTTGCCCACCCACATTTATTATTACAAGATGTTCAATTTGATCAATATTCCTTTGAAAGTGCTGTTTACTTCACTACAATATTTAAATACATGACACCGTGTCAAGATTTTAATTTCCACGGCACAATAATTATCAAAATAAATAATTATTTTGTATACTTGGACCAAAAAATGAAAAAATTAAAAATGCGGATTTTTTGATAAAATTTGGTTTGTGGGGTTAACATAATATTCTGAACAACTTTTTTTAATAATTTTTTTCGATATCTCTAACGCGAAGCAAAATATCGAGAGGCGGTCCTGTTTGTGAAATCGTAGTATGTTGAGTTTAAAGTTCAGATTTCAGTTGACTATTTCAAGAAATGTGGCCCATCAATCTGTATGACTCTACAAAAATCCGAATCTGTAATTCTTCAAGCAGCGAAAATATGGGAGTGTCTTCATCTTAAATGCGACACACTGTATATATATATATACAGGGTGATTCATTAGTGCGATTGAGTCCAATATCTTGTAAACAGTTAAAGATATTCGAATGAAATTTTGACTGATTGTAGCCAGCCTAGAGGCTCATATTTTAAAATTAGTGGCAATAGTACAGCGTGTTCCAGAACGCCGTACCAGATCAAAGTTATATATTTTTTAAATGGGATACCCTGTATTTTACTTCAAATTTGAATTCTGCTCGACTTCGCTATTACAATGATATAATATTGTAATGGGTTATACAGCGTATTTAAAAAGTTCTGACCAATTGTTCTTGTAAATCGTAATGACTTCAACGCCCTGTATACTCTAAACTGCACAATTTAAAATTAATCTTTTGTAGCCATACGTCTATGATAGTTGTCTAGTACTATTGTTCAATCGAACTGATTCGATATCTAAGAAACCGTATACAGGGCGAGCCCAAACTCGAATACATTGGTTTCACAATTTTCTTAAATGGATCACCCTGTATTTTATATCGGTAAATGGAAGTTACTTTACTATACTTCAAAATTTATTGAGTATTCCCTATACCCAAAAAGAATGGTTTTTGTGATATTTCTATTTTATGGTTAAAAAAAGCCAACAATAATAAATTTACTCATACTTATTTATTAACAGCCATACTAAAATTTCGAAAAAATCAACAACAAAGTTTTAAAAGATGCTTAAAGTGACCAACCTTTATATTTATACAGGCTTGGAGACGGTCTTTGCACATTAACATTTTGAAACGCCTGCCTTATTCTAATTTTCATATCGACTGGTGTAGTAGCAGGTAATTGGTTAACCTGCTCTTTAATAAAATCCCAATGGAAAAGATCTGCTTTATTCAACTCTGGTGATCTTGGTGCCCAAAGAACTGGTCCTGCTCGTCCTATTCATCTTTTTGGAAACATATCATTCAATTGTCCCTGAATGAGTGCGTTATGGTGAGCAGTAACTCGGTCATGAAAATACCAAATTTGTTGACGTGTACGGAGGGGAATGTCTTCAAGCAGAAATGGTTAATGATTTTCCCGGAAACATTAATAAACTTCTCTATTTACCGTATTTACCTCGTCACCAAATAACGTATGGAGTTCGTATGGGGATTCTCAATAACTGCTAGTAAAACATTCATTGTAACTTCTTCTGTAATGACAGTTTTGGTTCTTTGTTCCTTTTCATACATCACCGATCCAGTGTGATTAAATCTTTCTAATAACCTTCCGAAAGCAATTTTATTTGGTTGTCGGCGTTCTGGATGACATTCGTTATGAATTCTCATTGCCAGTAGATAACTTTTTGTACTCTCGCCTAAAATCCACAACATATCTATCAAGTTTTCTCTTATTTTTTGGGAATCAACCGAAACGTCGAAATAAAAAATAGAAAACATTATTGTGGTTTGATTCCCAAAAAATTAGAGAAAACAGAATAAGTAATGCCACAAGGAACTTACAGAAGATATATCTATCAATATTTCAATGTTTGTTGATATTTCAGAGCCTATTTACTACCAACCTAATTACTAAGAACGCTAATGAAGATATGGTTCTAATTTGACTATTTAGAAGAGCTACCCAAGAAACCTGATCCTTCTGCATGTGTGGTGGTACTGTTATCGACCTTTTAGTACCTTTTTTGAGTTAACACACTTTCCTTACATGTTAATTGTTTTGAATACATTTTATTATCTGCTTTTCATTTATTTTTTTTATTGGAAATACAATTTTTACTAACAAAATAGAAATATCACAGAAACTATTCAGTTTGGGTATAGGTAATACTCAATAAATTTTGAAGTATAGTAAAGTAACTTCCATTTACCGATATAAAATACAGGGTGATCCATTTAAAAAAATTGAGAAACCAATGTATTCGAGTTTCGGCTCGCCCTGTATACGGTTTCTTAGATATCGAGTCAGTTCGATTGAACTGTAGTACTAGACGACTATCATAGACGTATGGCTATAAAAGATTAATTTTAAATTGTGCAGTTTAAAGTATACAGGGCGTTGAAGTCATTACGATTTACAAGAATAATTGGTCATTACTTTTCAAATACGCTATATAACCCATTACAATATTATATCATTGTAATAGCGAAGTCAGGCAGAGTTCAAATTTGAAGTAAAATACAGGGTGTCCCATTTAAAAAAATATAACTTTGATCTGGCACGGCGTTCTGGAACACGCTGTACTATTGCCACTAATTTTAAAATATGAGCCTCTAGGCTGGCTACAATCAGTCAAAATTTCATTCGAATAACTTCAACTGTTCACAAGATATTGGACTTTATCGCACTAATGAATCACCCTGTATATTGTTGCAATTTGAATCTAAGTGTGAATTTAAATAAATGTAATATTAATTTCTTTCGAATTTCCCGCTGGGCGCCAGTCCTTGAGCTATGACAAAAAAAAAATTGTCAAGCAACAAAGACAAAATCCTATTTATCGTTAATAAAAAAAATTATTCCAACTACAACAATTTTACTCTCACTATGGGTCGTGCTTCAGTACTGTCATCCTATAGCATGAGTTCCTTAAAAAATTTAACCCCAACCGTAATTCTATTCTATGATTCTGTCAAACACAAACAGTAGTGTCATAGAAATATAAAAAGGTGGTGTAATTTATTTTATGGTGTAACGTTTAGCAAATAGAAAAGAAGAAAAGTTATTTATAGTAAAACAAATCTGTGGTATTGCAATAGAAAGTATTTATTATAATAACGATATGGTTTTATACCACATGCATAAATTCTTATGTGATTTTAAACAATAGTTAAGCTGAGGTAAGTCTATTAAGTTTCAAAATATTAAAAAAATTAAAATAAAACCATCTTATGGGTGTCAAATAAATATGTGATTTTGAATTTCGTGCTGTATTTAGGAGTCCTTTTATTTTTTTGAGGTTATGTTATATTCTAGTTTAAGATTTTAAATGCAGCAACACGTAATTCAAATTCAATTAATACTAACTAACTTTAACTGAAATTAATAATAGGTTTTGCAATAAATCTGATTAATTTTGACAGCTGTTAAAAAAAAGTCTTTCAGAATTTAAATTTAGATAGATTTGGCCAAATTCATGAAATTGTACGTACTTATAAGTATACGGTGGATATTTTGCAAAATATTATAGGGTTGATACCTGGTAATCTTATGTATCTGTTTCTTCCAGGTATGCTTCAGAAAATATTATGGTTTCAGCTACTGGACAGTGTCAGTCATCCCTCTAGACCATGTGTCTTGAAATTTGGAGGTATAGGATTTATCGAAATGGTGTAAATGGTACTAGATATAATCAATCCGTTATACTTTTTAATAAAAGTTTTCAAAAACATCAAAAATTATAATCTCACTCCTTATTTCTTTCAAAAAAACTCTCTTCTCCTAGCAACCATGTAATAGCTTTTTCTTTTTTCTATGTTCATTCTGCCAGGATTAAAACAAACCTACTCCAAGTAATTCCTGTCCCACTTTATGAAACAGGTAATCAATAAATAAATTCTTGTCAAATTAAATATTCAAAAGTTTGTTTTCTTTTGTGGAATTTTGACCTTTGAATGTTCACTTGAGAAAAAATTCACTTTTATTTGTAATTCTCAAGATCACTTTGGTGCCACTTACACAACTTAAAATTAGTTACAAACAATCTTATGATCTAATAAAATCCTTTTCCCCCTTATATTCTGGTTTCATTTTACTATTTCTATGAAATAGAATCTATCAAATATTTACTAAATTATACGATCAGACTTGTTTTACCATAGTAACTTATTATTATCAGTTTCAACATGTTACAACATACCCCAAATTTTTTTGTAAACATTCTAACTTCTTGAAGTCTAGAATTTTGCAAATAAAATTTCCTACTTTTGTAATTATTACTAGGTATTCGAAAAATTCTCTAATTTGCTATTTTCTTGAAATTACACTATCTTATGATTTAATACTAATATTTACAAATTGTCATTAATTTTAGTTAATTGCTAATAGAAGGTAGCCATCTGTACAGTACGTCCACATTAAAGATACCCCTGGGTTTTCCATTATCAGGATGGACTAAAAGATAGCTGTTTACCCCATTTTGAGTTTCAACCCTATATGGGCCTTCAAAAGGTAATTGCAATTTAGCACAAATATTTTGTTTTCTATTAGGAACCCTTAAAGCTTTGACTATTACCAAGTCCCCTTGACTAAAAGTTGTTCGCTTTTTAATTTGTTTGTTGCGTTTCAACTTATATTTTTCAGCTCTTTTGACTATCTTGTTGTATGTTTCTTTAATTATTTCATCATATGGTTTTACAGTATCTAACTCCCAAGGTCTGTCTGGATTAATATTTTTCATAATCCTTATTGGTGCTATTTCTGTAACCTCATGTGGTATATTATTGATACTATTTTCAATCATTTTTAAATTACTTTCCCACATGTATTGTTCCTGATGTACAAGTATTCTTAAACATTTTACCACTTCCCTGACATATCTTTCAGCTTGGTTTGAACGAGGGTTTCTTATGCTTGTAAAAATAGGTTTTATTTCTGATTTTCTTAACCAATTTTTCAAATTTTCATTATTGAAATAGGTGGCATTGTCCATTAGACATTGTTCTGGCATACCTACTTCTATGATATAATTGGTCAAGCATTTCTTCACCACTTTCTGGTTTGTACGTTGACAAGGATACATGGTTACAAATTTTGAAAAGTTATCAATGATAATGAATATGTGTCGATTACCTTCTAAACTCGGTATCAAGTTAGAAATAAAATCAACTGAAATTAATTCTAAAGGATGAGTTGTAACAATTGATTTTGGTATATTTTCATTGTGAAAATTCTTGTCTTTGCTTAATTGGCACATCTCGCATTTTCTAATAACTTCTTTCGTTATTGCCAAATCATTTCTAGACACATAGTTCTCTCTGAATATGTTATAAATTTTTCTTATTCCTGCATGTTGGTATTTCAAATGTAATTCCTTGATTATCTTCATTGTTAAAGTTCTAGTTATGACATATATTTCCTTGTCAGTGATGATCTTGTACCTTACATTGTTTGAATTGACTTGTGTTCTTCGTTTTTCCATTTCAGTTAAATTTTGCTGATCTTCTAAAATTGTTTTGAGTGAGAATATTCCGGTATCCTTTTTCATGATGTTTACTCCTATTAGTTTGTTCCTATTTTCTTTATTCATTTCTCCATCCATTCTAGTTATAGCATCTGACACTACATTTTTAATTCCTGGCACATATTCAATTTGGAAAGAATATTCTTGTAGGAGTAATGCCCATCTGTGAATACGGTTGTTTCCATATTTATTTTTCAGTATTGTAGTCAGTGCTTGATTGTCAGTTTGTATTATAAACTCATTTCCCAATAAGAAAAACCTAAGCTTGTTTACACAGAATAGGATGCTGGCAAGCTCAAGCTCACTAACGCTATAGTTGCGTTCTGATTTCTTAGTAATTCTTGACACAAACGATATGGGAACTTCTCCTTGTCCTTGGTTTTGTACTAGGTTACCTGCAAATCTTTGTTGAGAAGCGTCTGTCCTAAGGATGAAAGTTTTTTTATAATCAGGATGAAAAATTTTGATATTTGTAGTAAATTCTGATTTGATATTTTGGAAAGCTGTTTCCCTTTCATGAGTCCATTTCCATTTTACATTCTTACGCAGAAGTTCAATAAGTGGGATCTCTTTTTCCGTGAGATTTGGAACTAATCTTTTGAAATAATGAAGTATGCCTAGGAATCCTCTCAATGTCTTCAAATTCGTTGGTCTTTTGTATTCTTGTATTATTTTGATTCTGTCTGGATCCATGCTTATTCCTTTGTTGTCAATTTTGTACCCCAAATAAATGACTTCTTTCTTGAAGAATTCGCACTTTTTTATGTTCAATTTTAGACCTGCTTCATCTAACGCCTTTAAAATTGTTTCCAGATGTTCTAGATGTTCTTTCGGACTCTCAGAGAAAATCAGTATGTCGTCAATATAGTGAAGAGCAAATTTCTCATGTTTGTTGAGAACTTTATGGAGTGCCTTAAGTAAAGCTGAAGTAGCTGACTGCGTTCCAAATGGAACAACTCTGAATCTAAAAACCTCGCCATCAACCATGAAACCTGTATAGTCACGGCTTTCTTCAGCCAATGGAATTAGCCAAAAGCTGTGCTTCAGATCTAATTTGGTAAATATTTTCGTCCTCGAGATTCTCCCCAAGATAGCTTCTATGGTTAAAGGTGCCTCATATTCAGGTACACATCTTTTATTGAGGTCCCTAGCATCTAAACAAATACGTATATCACCGTCTTTTTTCTTTACAATCACTATTGGATTTATAAAGGAAGTAGTACTGTGTTCAATAATTTTATCTTTCAATAGTTTACTGATGGCTTCTTGTACATCATCTTTGTACTTATAGGGTATAGGATAGTTTTTGACTTTAAATGTTTCCATACTTTTAACTTTTAGACTGTGCATATAATTATGTGCGACTCTGGGCATTTCATTGTATAAATCTTTATATTTTTCCAACAATCTTTTGACCTTCATTCTATTTTCATCATCACAATTCAAATACAATCCATTCCATTTATTATCTTCTTTAAGATCCATTTCATACTCATAAAATTCATTCCTATCCATTACTTCTGTATCCATCCCATTTTTATCATTATTAACTTCTTCTTTAAAATATTCTTCATTAAAATTATTTTCATCATGCTGTCCATTTTTCCCAGGTGCCTCATACTCTGCTCTCTTTTCATTTTCCTTCATTTTGATATTCATCATTTTCTTTACCCCTTCCTGCTCTTCTTGTTCATTAAACTTCACACTTATACCCTTCAAAGTCACTTTCCTATTTTCATAATTGATGTCTCCATTATTTTTGTACAATTCATCTGAACCCAATAAAACATCAAATTCCATATTATTAACAATTAGTAATTGTACTTCAACATCAGTACTCTCCAATTTTAATTGAAGTATTATTGATCTGTTTACTTCACTTATTTTCTTCAAGTTTAAACCTATTAGATTTACTTTAGGAACCTTTATTATGTGTTCTTGTAATTTCAATTTATTTATAATATTTTCATTTATCAAAGATGTTTCTGAACCACTATCTATTAAAATGTTGACCTTTGTGTCATTTATTTTACCATTTATTGAAACTAACATATTTTTATTATTATCGTTAATGCAGTCTCGTGTTTTTAGAAACTCTCTGGGGTGAACGTAACTGTACAGACTGCTGATTACTTCACCCGTTAATGAAAATTCTGTGAGTCTCCAGCACCATCAAGATTAGTACTGGAATTTTGAGCATTGGAAGAAAAATTAGACTCTTCACTGCGAACATTATCTCTATTTATAGAAATTGGTGAAGAATTTCTACTACTTGGCCTGTTTACGCTGCTAGATCTTTGAAAGTGAACTCTGCGGTTATCATTACATGTATTCTGAACATTTTGCGATAGGTCACAATCAGAGTTCCTTCTCATGAAGGTGCGATTATTATCATAATTTGTTTTGTTACCTTGATTATTATATCTGTCATTGTTAATCTGTCTATTATTGTAATTATTGCTAGATTTATAATGGTTATTACAATTATTATAGTTTGGATTTGAATTCTGGTTGTTCCTTCTATAATTGTGATCATTATTCATGTTATTGTTCATACTGTTAGGATAATTACTCACTCCTGTATATTGTGGTCTGTTTCCCCTAAAGTCATTGTTATTAAAGTTTTGCCTTCTGTTGTTATTAAAGTTGTTATTATTTCTAGAATCAGTATTTGAGTTGTTTCTGTAGTTAGAATTGTTAATGTTTCTATTGTTATTGTGATTGTTTATATTTCTGTTACTATTAAAATTATTAGATGTATTGTTATTAATATTATAGGCATTATTGTTGTTAAATCTTTTATTACTAACCAGATTTCGCTCTATACGCATCAAATAGTTAGTTAATTGTTCAAAACTTTTTATGTTTTGGACTGCTATTGTTTCCGATATTTGGGACTTAAAATGACGAGAAATAAACATAATTATCTCCTCTTCTTTGATAATAGGTTCTAAATATTTAGCCTGGGAATATAATAGAAGTGCGTAATTGTACATTGAGCTTCCTCGCATTTCATCAAATTGATCAAAATACAGTTTTTCTCTCACTTCCCCTTGTACAATTTCTCCCCAATATAATTTTACAAAGCTGTTCTCAAAATCATTAAAATTATTAAAATTAGATTCTTGACTGGTATACCACAAAAGTGCTTGACCTATCAAGTGTTTTCTGATAACCTCCTTGATGTCATCAAAGTTGTCAAGATGTTTTATTTTATTTTCCAGAATTTTGAGGAAAACTTTAGGGTGTATCTTTCTAATATTTCCATCAAATCTCAAATTCTCTTCTGAGAAACTTTGTATATAAGTGTTATTTGTTATTTCTGACCCGTTTATCTTTCTTCTCATATTCTCAAGATCTTTTTTTATTTCTTTGTAAATGTCTTCCAGTCTCTTCTTCATGTTCCCCTCCATTTGACTCGTTATTTCTGGTTCTTCCATTTCCCTATTTCTTTCATTTCTCATTTTCCAGTTCTCCATTTCCTTAGATATTTGCTCTATTTTCTTCTGTAGATCATCTTGATTCTCCTTTCTATTCTTTAAACCCTCATTTTGCATCTTCTCATTGTACGTCTCGTATAAATCCTTAATTTTCTTTATTTCCTTTTCTATCATCTTTCTGTTCATACCAACGTCCCTTTCTGTTTCATTTCTTATCTCAATAATTCCTTTTCTTACTTCTTCTTCTAAACATGTCATTTCTTCACCCCTTTTAATTAAGCATCTCCGAATATACTCCATTTCTTTACCATTTTCTTTTATTATTTCTTCTTTTACCATATTTATGTTCTTATTTATTCCTTTTATGACTTCCACTTGTATATTTTCTTGTAAATTTCCTATTTTCTCTTTATGTATCAGAACCTCTGTCTCTAAATTTTCATATTTCTTGATCGTTTCTTCTATGTGTTCTTCCAATTTTCCTGATAGTGTTCTTATGTCTTTATTTTGTTCTCCTAGTTTCTGGTCCATTTGTGTACTTAACTGTTCAAGCTTTTCCATCAATTTCTTTCCATCTTCTTTTTGTTCTTTACTTATTCTCTTTTGTTCTTCACTCTGTTTCTGTTCTAGTCTCATGAACTGACTTTCCATGAACCTCATTAGCATCATTTCCTTGTCTCCAACTTCCTTTTCATGTACTAATTCTTCATCTCCACCAGCTAATGTATTTCCTATTTCTGACATATTTTCTTGTATTTTGTTAGGCTCTTCTTCATTCGATTTTTCTTCTAAATTGAAGCAGTATAGTTCTGGATCTTGACCTTCTTTGATTAATTCCTTCTTTAGTCTTTCATATAAATCAGGTTTCTTACCGGAGCTGTCTAATCCTTTTTTTTCCAAAAATTCCTTCAGTTCCGAAGCTTTTAAATCTTTGAGTGTTTTTAATTTTTCCATTTTTACTTGATTAGGCTGATTAACAAATTTTAAAAAACAATGTCTGATAACTTTTTTATGAAGTTTGTTCAGAATACAGGTAACGAAAAACAAATTTTATTCTAGCCCTAATTATTAGTATATCAAATTTTATTCTATCCCTTACTATTAGGATGTCAGATTTTTTTTTAGCCCCACGTTGGGCGCCATAATTGTTGCAATT
>CAJUYG010004371.1:0-16997 GCA_910591675.1 Galerucella calmariensis
ACAAATAGATGGAGGTGTATATTTTATATGTTTAATTTTATTGAAATCATAAAATAATTTAAACCTCATACATTGATATTATTTTGATTCAATACTACAGTGAAGGATTTATTTCTTAGTTCGAGGTAGAAATTAATATTTACAACTTATTACAAATATAACGTTGTTAAGATTGACAATTTTCTTGATCGTTTATGCAGATTCCTATTTTCATAGTATTGATTTATACGGACAGGTTTACGTAGTAGAAATATAACAGTCAGAAGGTAGGCAATGCATTATAAACCTAGATGCAACAGTGATTTAAGTATAGTGTATCTATTGTTAATGTGATGACCCATATTTTTAATCCATTTGAAGGAAAAAGCCGCCAAATGGCGTGAATAAAATTATTTTGTAAATCCGAATATTGTGAAATAATGCTTTTCAAATGTAATTCAAATTAATATGGTGGATTAAAATTAACCTGCATAAAATTTGTAATACAATTCAAGGTCATCACATTAACATTAGTTATACTATACCTACCTACTATTTTGTGAAAATAGTAGACTATGGAATTAATGAAACGTCATTATTTCATTTTTAGTTTATAAAAAAGTTGTCTGTTTATAAATAGCTATTTGAAAAATGGAGAGTGACAGTGAATTTTCAAGCACACCTCCAGATATAGCAGATTTTGCTTAAAATATTACTCTTAATCTTCTGCCAACTAAATCCAGAGGTAAATACGAAAAGCAATAATTGTTACATGTCTTCAACATCACATTCTAATAAAGTGTACTTTTCATGTTTTTTTTAATTATTTGTTTAAAAATAAGGTGATCGTAGAAAAAATCTTGTGTGCAATTCGAGCAGAAAGTGCGTTGTCGCTTTCGGCAGATTGCCTCAAGCGGCAAAGTATCACTTTCCGCTCTTAATACACAAATAGCTATTGTCATGTTAATTCACCGAATAATAAATCAATGGTTAAAGTCAGTTTGAAAGACATTTATACTTTATTCGTTGAATAAGACTTCCTAATAAATTTATTTTCCAGTTAGTCATTGGTCATTTCAAAAGTACTTGAAAGGACCGGGCCTTAGACAAAAAAAGCTCTTCAACCTTAATACGTTTCCACAGTAACCCAACTAATTTTATCACGAATTTCAAACATAAAGGTAATACAAATAAAGGCAACAAACCATACGCCACTGTGTAAGTGAGTATGTCCATCCGAACTCCGGTGAGAGGGAAAGAGACAGACGATCAAAGGTCCCTCTGCCTTTATCTGCGTATGAAGCATTTGCGCTATCAGATGAAGACAACCTAACCCTCCGACTTTCTATCTCTCTCTTAAATACTGATGAATTCCGAGCTGGCTTGTTGCCTCTATTTTTTTAGTATATCTATGATTTCAAAGCATCATTTACTTGTGGATTGAATTATTTGCAATATTTTCAAAATTAGTTAATTGAATTGCAAAGGATCTGCGGAAGAATTGTATGAAAAGCCAGATTCCTATCTTAAGCAATAAAATAAATGTTAAAAGTTATTTCATATTTCTGTATCATCAAAAAAACCATTCTGCAAGAAATCTTATGATCCGTAACATTTAATTAAGATTTTCGTGACACGCAAACTGAATTATTCCTTTCTTGTCTTCTTTAGACGTTGCTTCTATTCGATAAACAGATTTAATGACTTTCTGTTGATAAAATTCATTGATGTTACATCTTATAATTCTGTTTTTTATGTGCTGTTTGAAGATAAGTATCATAACTGTTGTAATAAACTGAACTTTCTGAGAATTGGAAAGATTCGTTATAATTTATTTAATGCAAAGAATTATGTAATGCCCGAACAAAGAATCGCCACACTGGGATTAGATAAGATTAGATTAAATTAGAATTGGAGTGGCTCTTTGTCCTATCCCACTGCGACCTTTCTTCTTCTTCCTGACAGAACCTGCATAGGCTGTCATCTGCAAGGCCAATTGTGTGCATATGTTTCCTCAGCCTACAATGTCCGGTCAACATTCCCACCATCATCCTTGTCGTTTCCCGACTTTGACTTAGTAGGTCGTGTGACAGTTTTGTCGAATGGCTTTTAAGGAATAATTTTGCGTGTCTTTGTCCTGGGGTTTTATACCACCAGCGCAACGCCTGGTTGTTTATCCATTTGTGGATGCTCTCTTTACTTAGACATTTTGCAATTCCACAGGAAGGTTCTGGCCCTATCATGACCTCCGTTGTTCCCTTCTTGGCTAATTCGTCAGCCTTTTCACTGCCTTTCATTCCTTGGTGGCCTGGTACCCATGCTAGGGTCACTCTATTATGACTACCTAGTCTGTTTAGTGCCTTCCGATACTCCCATACCAGATTTGATGTTATCTTATATGAGCGTATCGCCTTAAGTGCTGCTTGGCTGTCGGAGTAGATGACGATTCTTTGGTTGTCCACCTCCTGTCTGTCTCATCAACTCTTCTGCACAGCATTGCACCGTCATTACCTCTGCCTGAAAGACAGTAGCATGTTTCCCTAGGCTTAGAGAGATCGTGATCTTCTCTTGTACCCCATATATTCCAGCTCCTACTCCGGAGTCGGTTTTCGAGCCATCAGTATACCAGTTGAGATTCGCTGTTATAGGAGGCCCTGCTTTCCAGTCCTTTCTCTCTGGGATGTAAACTGTATAGTCGTTTTTAAAGCTATATTGTGGGGCAATCTGATCCGTTGACATTCCCAGTATTGGATCTGCCTTTATTTCTTCATATAGCTCTTTGTAGACCTTACCGTGTTCTTGGCTTATCGGAGAAGGTCCCTGCAATAATCTGTGACTAACAGATCTTGCATTTTCTTGTATGAGGATATGTAGTGGTGGTAGGTTTACTATTACCTCCAGGGCCGCGGTCGGAGTCGTTTTCATGGCCCCCGTGATACTAAGGCAGGCCTGCCTTTGAATACCACTTAGCTGCCTCTGCGCTCCAATCTGCAGTGCCCTGGGCCACCAGACAACTGATCCATAGGTTATCATTGGCCTCACAACCTGTGTGTATAACCATTTGGTCATGTTGGGATTTAAACCCCAATTTTTTCCACACATTTGCCTGCACGTTCCAAGGGCGATTCTGGCCTTGTGTGTGGTTTTTTAAATGTGGGAGTTCCATGTGAGCTTTTGGTCAAATATTACCTCTAGGTATTTAACTTCTTTCGCAAATGGAATTTCCACTCCGTTAATTTGCGGCTTTTGTAGACCTTGCAATTTTTTTTTGTAAACGGTACCAGTGTAGTTTTGTGGGGGTCTACTGCCAGTTCTTCCTCCCTACACCAGCCACTCACTTTATCAAGCGCCCTTTGGGTGCGCTCGGATATTGTGTCTGGAAACCGTCCTCTTATCACGATAGCAATATCGTCCGCGTACCCCAGGCACTGAATACCTTCATCTGAAAGCCTTACTAGAAGCGTGTCTACTAGAATCGCCCACAAAAGGGGCGATAGGACGCCTCCTTGAGGACAACCCCTTTCCACCCCCGCTTTGATGGTTGCTTCCCCCAGGGTGGGTGTGATTACCCTATTCCCTAGATTAGCTGCAAGCCACCCGCAGATGATGGGTTCGACCCCTCTTCTTTCCATACACCTTGTTACAGATAATGGAGAGGTGTTATTGAATGCTCCCTCTATATCCAGAAAAGTAGCTACTGCTATTTCCTTGTCGTCGATCGACTTGGACAGTAGCCTGTTTAGATCGTCCAGAGCCAAGTCTGTTGACTTACCCTGTTGATACGCATACTGACTCTCGCTTAGAGGGCGAGCTTTCAGAGCGTTGTCCTTTAAGTACCTATCCACTAGCTTTTCCAAAGTCTTAAGCAGAAAGGACGTTAGGCTAATTGGTCTATATGACTGGGGCGTTTGGTCAGAGATTCTACCTGCCTTCGGAAGATAGATGACCTTCACCTTCCTCCCAGCCTCACTGGGAACTTGAAAAGTAGAACTACAACCCAGGACATCTGCTGTGAGAATATATATTTCCACTTTGTGTGGTTAATCCAGTGAGGTGATCAATTATAGGAGGGTATATGAAACGTGCTTTGTTTCATAGTATCCAACATGTTTTTATTCAATTAGGATTATCAATTTGGATCAAGTTGACTCATTATACACTGTGTCATTTATAAGATGCAAGATAGGGATTCCTGTACAAAACTGCCAAACGCAAGCTAACTTTTCTACCAAATAGTATTGTAAATAATAACAGATTTGGAAAGGTCGTTGGAAATGAGCTCAAATGCATTTTTAATTTTCTTAAATTCGCTCTGGTTTAATAAAAAAATGGATAGTTATGTTCAAGAAATTCGAACATTTTTATACCACTTGCGAATACTTTCAACCGCGTCGAAGATAGCCAGACCGGTAGATGCACGGGAAATTTGAAAGTCAAACGTAATAGTCCGGGAGGCCGTGACAGTCAAACATGACTCATTTCGCTAGACTTCATACTTTGGCCTTTCAATATTCACTATGTACATACATTAATGGTGCAAGTCTGCCGGCGCACCTGTACAACAACAAGCGACAGGAATTTTGCAAAACTTGCTAAATTAAAAAAATTTTGACTAATTTCGCTGTAGATAAAACTTTGTAAAAATATTGTTTATAACATGTAAGAAGCTATTTTGACAGTCTGCCAATCAATATGTACAACGTAACTAGTCTGCCACCCCCTTAAATACGACAAACTTAAGAAAAAATAAACTCATTCCGCTACACTTGTAAATTGGATATTTTGTAGTTGCATATATTTGAAAGCTAGAGATAACAGTCTGCCAAGATTTTTGTACAACGAAACCCGTCTGCCGAGCCGACGCGCGCGCAGGCATCAGTAGCGGCGCGTCACCTTTATTGGCCTGACAGACTGACGTTGTACATATTGATTGGCAGGCTGTCAAAATAGCTACTTACATGTTATAAACATTATTTCTACAAAGTTTTATCCATAGCGAAATGAGTCAAAATTTTAAAAATTTTGCGAGTTTCCCAATTTTCTCTGTTGAGGTTTTCATCTGGCAGACTGCTGTTCCGTTAGTGTACACCAGTAGTAGAATGAGAAAAAAACAATTAAAAGTGTAGCGAAGATCAGTCACGAAAACTGTCACGGCCTCCCGGACTATAACGCGGTTCGATTCCCCGTTTTGGTGTTTTCAGTATTCGAAAATGTTGTACAACTTTTTTAAGCATAATCATACATTTTTTATTAAACCAGAGCAAATTTGAGAAAATTAAAAGTGCATTTTTGAACTTATTTTTCAAGGACCTTTCCAAATCTGTTATTAATCTCAATGAACGGTATTTGGTAAAAAAGTTAGCTCGCGGACAGTTTTGTACAGGAATCCCTAAGTCGCATCATATAAATAACACAGTGTATGTATAATAATAATAATAATATTATAATTATAATTAATATAATTATATAATATATTAATTATTAATATAATTATATAATTAATATAATTATAATTAATATTATACCCAGCGCTCATGGCCAAAGCTGTCCCAAAGCACTTCAATCTGGAAAAAAAAACTTTGGAGTGCTTGCTTTCAACCAACAGTTCAACAGTTACCTATCAAATTAATCTTTTTTTTAACTACATTGCTAGACCTTGTACACAGCTTGTTCAATTGAAACCCATCTTTGGTCAGGTTAGCCTTGGAAACAATTGTAATCATTCAACTGACGTTTTCCAACATTAGTAGTGTATGCAAACGTCACACTGATCTGTTTATTTCGTTTATATTTGACAGCGATTTTAAGTATTGTGACTTTGAAATGGCGTTTGTTGTTAACAATCCGTCCAAATGTGATAATGCTCGGCCTCATGTTGCCAACGTAGTGAAAGAAAATCTGCAACGAAAGAAATGGAGGATATGGAGGAGCATCCACCCTATAGTCCCGATTTATCGCCTTGCGATTTTCATATCTTTGGGCCACTAAAAAAGGTGTTAAAAGGTAACCGTTTGCAGTCGGACGCAGAAGTACAAGACGATGTGAAAGAATTCTTCCAGCAGCAGCCACAAGAATTCTATAAGCAGGGTATACATCGGTTGGTGAAACAGTGGGATATGTGCCTCAATTGTAGTGGTAGTTATTTGTGTACTTGTCAATAAATTTTTCCTGGACCAAAGATGGGTTTCAATTGAACAAGCCTCTATATTAAAAAAAGGTGAGACTCACTTGTAAGCCTGGAAATTGCAGAGTTTTTGTTGGATAATGATAACATACTCGTCTCAATTTACGTTCAACATTTCCCCTCTTTTCAGCTCACAAAATGATCTTATCTCTCGCCAACTGGGAAATTCGTTTATCTGCTAAATAATAAGGAAAAAAAATCCAAACAGTGCGCCGTTTTGCCACAAAAAAAAGATCTGCGAGTTGATTATTGTTATGCCTTCCGACGTAGTAACAATCTCTACACCCCCATCATATTAGAGGAGAGGAGCACCCCCCTTCATTTTCACCCACCAACCATTCTCGTTCCACTCTTTAAAAACAGTCTATCTTCATATTTTCAATTTTGCTGAACACGAATTTGACATTTTCCTTCAATAATCATTGTTGGGGGGATTTATTATTTCAAGCCGAAAATGCGAAAAAAAAAATCAGCTTTAGGCAAATTATTATCTAATAATGATTGATAATTGGAATAATCTCTCGAAAATCAAATAACAAACTATCATACCACTTCTTATGACAATAAAACTATAACTTATCCATTATAAAAGCCGTGTTTCACGAGACAAAGTACCGACACAAAGAGACGTTCCTTTGTATTAAGTAGTTTGCTGTTGTCAATCAACTGTCAGTCACCGTGTTTTGCTGCTTTAGGCACAATAAATATCGAAATTCATAGATCGCATGTTATCAGAAAATATAAATATAAGAACATTGAGAACAATATTTTGTGATTCATTTGATAATTTAAGACGAGATATTATTCGTTGGGAAATTAAATATTAGATTCAAACTAACGGCAATCTTCGATTAACATTAATAAAATTTTATATCTTTATATCTTGTCAAACGTTGCCGCGTTTAAAATTGGATGAAATGCTTACATTTTTTAAATAATTTATGCACTTTTTATGCTTACATCCGACGTATTGTATTTTGTTCATTGAATTCCCGTAATTTTTGTTTAATAGAATACCTTAAAACTGTGCTTTTTTGGAGCAAATATGCTGAATCAATTAACCAGCCGCTGCAAAGAATTGGTGGCTTTATTATTCACTTATTTTTCGCGCAATTGCACGTAAGTCAGTATTTCGCGTTCTCAGCAGAGTCCGCGAAATTCGATTTTGCGACCGTTACCCCTAGCAACAGCTGCGAAACCAAACGTCAATACCAAATTTGAATATCACTTCCAAATTTGACATTTCTAAAATACTACAAAGACAGGGATTATTTATAATCATTATTATTATTATTGAGTTTACAACGCTTTTGAGTTCAGGAGGAGTAGAAGGTACTAAAATATCGCTATCAGTATCAGACATTTGGCGTTTTGTCAAGAACTGTCAAAATATTTTGTATATATCAGGTGCTCTCGATTATTCACTTTTGGCTGCTGATAGCAGCTCGTAGTGACTGAATTCCGTTCGTTTATTACTGGGCGTGACGCCTAGTCTTACCTTCCCCTTGCCCCTCAAGCACATACCGAAAGGTATGAGCTTCAAGACACGGACATTATATATTTGACGTTTGTCCGGTTTGACGTTTATTTAAAAGTTAAGATTGTGCCGATTACGATTTAAACCTTACTAAGGGCGGGTTTATCAATGCTCGGTTAAATCTGTCAGCTACGTAGCCTTCAGCTATCTCTAGCCGCCAGTCAAAGTCTCGGTTACAATAGAAACCGTTTATCAATGCACCTCATAACTGACAGTTAGCTAACTTGAGGCTAAGTGTAATTGAGCATTTGACAACCTTGTTCGGGTTATGAACGTGAGTATAATGTTGTCAGAGTGTAAATTTCTTATTTTAATTTGGTGTAAGGATGATCACCCGTTACATGAAATATACCTACATATTATTAATTTTATTCGCATATAACATATATAACACAGTGAATCAAGAATATAGAGGTGAAGGTTATTATTTTTATATTTTACCGTAAGCTTACTCTGACAACATCGTGGAAAACTTCACTTGTCAGTGTCAAAATTGTGGTACTGTTAGTGACTGTTATTTTTATTTCGTCTATGTTGTGCTTTGTTGAGTTGTTTGCATTTGAGCATGTCCTCAAAACATAAAAGATATCCCAATTTCACGGAGTCAGAGCGACAATTAGGTACTTATAAAAGTAGCCGTTCACCATAAAAGTATAATAGAATGCAAAAAGACGGATACTGTGACTTGGCGAGAATAACTGGAATTTGTTGGAGTATCATGAGAACACTGGGTTTAGATAATCGAAACCGAGTAATAAACTCGACATCATCGAGCTCTTCAAAGGGATTTATCCGTTCTTCAACAATATATGGTCGTCTTTCGTACTCTACAAATTCCAATATCTCGCCAATCTCCAAGCTCTTCATCGAAAAAGTCGTCAAGTTCCTCAAGATACATTGACAATAACAATGAAATAAAATACAAACAGAACCTAGATGCTACTAAACCACTATAAAAGAATTAAATAAGCTTCTCGATTTCACCCTAAACGATAATAACACAATCGAATTTAAAGTTGAAATAATCTTTGTTGCAAAATGTAAGCAAACATGAAAAAATCATGACCACAAAACAGTCTAACCTATAGAAGGGAAAGTTTATAGGATGACCTTGAATACAAAAATGAGGTTTCAAACCCATCCACCCGAAGCGCTAGTTGCAATTGAGTTGTCGAAACAGGCCTGGCAGCTAATGCCTTTAGCACGGAAAGAAGAAAAGATTTTGAAATTCATCAAAGCTGTCATATAGTTGTCACCATTGTCTTTCATAGGTTGTTTCCTTTTGCCATTTGCTGCTGTTATTTGTGTTTTAATTAGGTATTGTAAGTCTTATCAAGTGTGATAATTAATAATATTTATAATGGTTGGTGTGAAATGTTGCGTTCCTGGGTGTACAGACATTGCATCAAAACGACATAGGTTTCCCAAACATGACCCTTTGTTGTTGAATGAATGGGTTGCCTTTATTCGCAATCCAAAACTAAAGGAATTAAGCGCTGAACAGATTTATAAATCCTACAAAGTTTGCAACAGATATTTTGAACCACAATATATTGTTATTGGGACAAAAAGGGGCCTCACTCGCAAAGCTGTTCCTACAATCCTTTCAGGATTGATCAAGAAGTGATAGGAAATACGTAATATTATCACTATTAGGCCTCACTTAGCGCGTGGTAAAATGTAAATTGTATTTAGGAATTCCTAAATTCGTACTTTAGTACCTGACTTTAGGAAATGGTTAGTGAAATCGGGCATTAGTCATTCAAAAACATACTTCCATTAAAAAAAGTTCTGTAGTAGTTCTAAAGTAGTTCTGAACCCATCCGCTGCGATCGCTAAAATTCTTCTTCCCTTAGTCTGTTTTTCGGCCTCAGCTGCCTTGCCTATTTCGACAACTCAATTGCAACTAGCGCTTCAGGTGGATGGGTTTGACACCTCATTTTTTCATTCTAGGTAATCCTATTGGACTTTCACTTCTATTGGTTAGACTGTTTTGTGATCATGACACAGATGTCAGTTAGAATCTATGGTTAGAATAACGGAACACCACTTTCTCGTATTTAACTGTATGTTTTATGGTTAATATCAACTTGATAGTGGCAGCTAGGATAGCCGAAAGTTTGACTGACAGCTAATGCAAACTGGCAGTTGATAAACACTTTGACCAACAGCTAAGATTTAGCCGAAGGCTACAATATTTAACCGAGCATTGATAAACCCGCCCTAAAAATATCTAAATATGCAAAATTATATTATCAACAACATTATAATTGAAAACTGATCTTCTAGCAACACAGGAAATTCATTGGCGTTAGCACATGACAAGTGGTTTTGAGGATCCTAAAAAATCGTGTTCGTTTTGCTCAAAAGTCGTGACGACTGAGGTGCCACGCACAAGTGCTTGAAGCCCAAATAAACGAAAGCAACAATTGATACATAATTTCCATACCACACGGTGACATTGTTAAATAAATTGAACTGTTGTTGATTTTAGAGCAATACTATATTCATTTACAATTATCTAGTTTAATAATTGTAACGATTGCACGAAAAATGGTGTGTATGCCATGGCTGCGAAACTTTTTAACCACCTTAAGATTATCTAATAATCTGTTCTGTTGTTCTAATAAACTGTTTTTTCGGTACGTTAAAAAGGTATTTCACAGCTTAATCTAAAATCATATAAATCACCATTAAAGAAGCACGTGATAAAAATGGTCCATCGCTACCTTCTACTTCTGTGAGAAAGGTATAAGTTAGCTATAATGTGGTTGTTACGGGGTGGTATTCGATGTGGATCAGCCTCTCAACTAATGGTGTTGCTGGTCACTCGGAGGGTCATCTTACAGGAATTAAACAACTACCTGTAGCACTGGGATACGTTCTATTCATTGAGTACCTAATCTTACTACTATACATTATACTACTTATTACTTATGAATTGTGATATTCATATTCTAACATTCACATTAACATTAACACTAATAATAATAATAATTCTCAAAACACTATCGTTTGCATATTTATACGACAAGTCAAGTTCATCATAAGTAAATATAAATAATACTATTTATGTTTATTTCACGCTCTGAACTTGACTTCGTACGTGCGACCTTCCTACTTCTATTCATGTAACGATTCAACGTTCTAATGATTTATTGAAATTGGCCTCAAGGGAATTTATGTCTTTTATTTAAATATTCTTATATTGACCAAAAGGCATCACATCTTCCCCTTTTACGAAAAGAATAAATTCCGTTGAACTTCCTTTCCCCCTGATGGAATGAATTTACAAATCTCCTGGAAATAGATAAGAAATGATTATTGAATAATGTCATTAACCTGCGGTTACATATATTTATAAATTAATGGATGTCCATTGTCTTCAAAAATTGTCTACGATAACTTGATTGTCATGTTTATTTATTTTCACTTAATGTTTCTATTACTTGTTATCCGCATTTATTTACTATCACTAATTGTTTATGGTGTTTGTTATTACACTTTGTTTACTATTCATAATTGTTTGTACACTTTTGATTCTTACACTTTTACAATTTTTAATTCATTTTTCAATAAGGGTATAGTTTGTTTTTGTGTATTTTTTTCATCACACCTGGTTCTAATTTGACTTTACAGTTAACCTCACTCACCTCTGTGACTGTAAATGGACCTATATATTGAGATTCAAATTTGGTTCTATTTTCCCTTTTTACTAAAACTGAATCTCCTATTTTAAAATCAACTGGACTAGCTACCTTATTATTTCGACTTTGTCTACTCAGCTTATATTTGAATAAATATTTCTCCGCTCTCTAATGAGCTACATATAGTATATTAAGTATCAAGAACGGTAACGGTTGTTTACCGGTCGACAGCAATGTTTGGAGGCTGAGCGTAGCGAAGCCTCCAATTTTGCTGGAGACCGGTATTACCCTTAACGTTCGAAATGCTTATACCATTTTTTGCGCGATCTTATTGAAATATTCGAATTTCGAATAATAGTACATTGTTTACCGGGTAGGAAAAGCTTAACATTCCTGGACGACTGTGAAGATTGCTAAGTCGAGGCGCAAGCCGAGACTTAGCAACACAGAGTCCAGGAATGTGGCTTTTCCTACGAGGTAAACATACTATTTTTCCGCAAATCGTTTAAAATTCGACAGATATTGTTTGATTAAAAAAAAACGCGATAATTTTATTCCCAAACAAATGGTGCTTTGAAATTCCTAATAAAATTACTTGGGTTACTATGGAAACGTATTGAGGTTGAATTGTCAAACTTGACGCTTATAAATTTAATTGCTGGTGTTCTCGAAAGTAAAATGATAAGTGATGGTAAAATGATAAGTGATGGTGATTCCTGGGACTCCTCCAGAGCTGGTTGAGGCAGTGAATACTGCTTCATTAGAATTATTGCCAAAGAAATCAAGAGAAAAGTACGAAAATGCATACAGACGTTTTATGGATTATCGCATGAGTAAAAATACGAGTTCTTTCTCAGAAAATCTTGTAATGGCATACTTCCTAGACCTTTGCTTAAAGATGAAATCTTCAACATTATGGGCCAATTATTCAATGCTGAAGTCAACCCTTGCACTTAAACACAATGTAGATATATCTACATACTCAAAACTTCGTTCTTTATTGAAACGGCAAGCTCAAGGTTATAGGGCAAAGAAATCTAAGATTTTAACGAAGGAAGAAATTGAAAAATTTATCCAGGAAGCTCCAGATGAAGAAAATTTAATGATTAAGGTAATTTACAAGGTTTTAATTTCTATTTAGATTATAGCTTTATTTATTTTTTAGGTGGCTGTAATATTTGGTATTTCTGGGGCCTGTAGAATGGATGAGTTAGTCCGAATGACTGTACACGATATAGAAGACTTAGAATCTAAGCTTTTAATCAGCATACCTGATTCGAAAACCAACAAACCAAGATCATTTGTAATTAATCAGATCTACTTGAATGTTTATCGAAAGTATGTTTCGTTAAGACCAGAAAATATGAACAGTGACCGATTTTTCTTTAAATATCATAGCGGAAAGGCTTGTAGACAAGTGGTAGGAATTCATCAATTTGGAAAAATGCCCAAAATAGTTGCTACTTATTTAATCCGACAGAATATACTGGTCACTGCTTTCGTCGGTCTT
Organism: Galerucella calmariensis; assembly: GCA_910591675.1. Lineage (NCBI taxonomy): Eukaryota > Metazoa > Arthropoda > Insecta > Coleoptera > Chrysomelidae > Galerucella > Galerucella calmariensis. The sequence continues at coordinate 12,858 of CAJUYG010004371.1, forward strand.
CTGCAACAATATTGGTTGACTCTGGTGCCGACATAACTAGTTTAAAGAGGCATGGCGGATGGAAGTCATCAAACGTTGCTGAAGGATATATCGAAGAATCGCTTAACAATAAGGTTGAGGTGGCAAATAAAATTTTCACAGTACAAAATATTCAACAAAATGACCCTACCACCCTGCATGTTGTCCAAAATGTTTCTCATAGTTCTAAGAGTGTTCCTCCAATGTTCAATAATTGTACTAACTGTCAAATTACTGTAAATATAACAAATTGATCTTAAAAATGTATTCAGCAATGACTTGATGTTTTCAAAATATAAATTAATTCCTTATAAGCAATGTGTTTTCAATCATTTATGTAGAACACTAACAACTGTACGGAAATATCATTTCCTTACAGTAAGGAAATGACATTTCCTTACAGTAAGGAAGTCCTGACTTTTTTTTCAAGAAATTTTGACAGGAATGTCAAAATTTCCTAGTGATTTGCGGAAAAATAATTTAAATTCCTTCGAAATGAACGAAATGTCAAAAGTGACATTTATACTTCTCGATCAGTTTAAAATATGATTTGCATTTTGGTGAAATTGTTTTCATGCTATTTATCACTTTTTATATTGTTCTGTTCATTATAAAATATCAATCTTCTTATTTTTTTTTTCTTTTGTGTAATGAATGAAGTAATATATTATTTAGGACCACTTAAATATATGTAAGGCTAAGACGTAGTTTACTTACCGACGTCTGAACGGTAAGTAAATCACTTACCGACGTGTTAGACTTAGAAACCAGTAAACACAACCTACCGACCTGACAACCGATGCTGTAAATCAACAAAAAAAAAGATCGATCGCGCAAAAAAGTTTATATTTTAACACATGTCGAATATTCAACCTTAAATCAAATCCACAAAAATGTCAATTCTTCAGGCGAGAAGTAACGTATTTAGGACACAATTTGTCTAGTGAAGGGGTTCTACCCGACAAGGCAAAATATTTAGTCATTGAGCAGTATCCAGTGCCCGAAAATTCAGAAGAATCTAAAAGGTTCGTATCATTCTGTAACTATTATAGACGTTTCATTCCAAATTTCGCCGAAATATGCATACCTCTCAATAAATTATCTAGGAAAAATGTAACTTCATTCGAAATTCGCTAGTTACTCATATAATTTCAAGTGTTTGACAAGATAGTCCAGTTATGACAGACGTTGTTCCGCAATTATCGCTGGTACAATTAGATTTAAACATACATCAAATCGCGAGACCCAAAGCAGCTCAAATATCAGCTTTAAATAAGTGTGTTATTTAATGTTTCAAGTAGATCGTCCACGTCACAAATCACAGCTGCACGTAAATTCTGGGCCCCCAACTATTAGTTGCTAACTCAAGTACGTGGGCACTTACCACTTTTTACCCTTTTTCTGTAGTAGTTTATCTTTTTCTCCAAGTAAAACACACCCTAATGAGTTCTACCCTACGGGTCTAGACCCAAATAGTCGGCAGCCACCTGAAGTGGTTGATAAACACCTTGGGCTTTTTTCCTGCGAAATTTACAGTTTAATATGAAACGACAGAACAGACGTCATGGAAAATGGTTTTTATATTGTACGAGCTATAGTCCGGAATCCACAAAGCATTTAAAATTCGAGCGATGAATAAAGGATTTTTTTTCCGAATTTCCGACACGTACGATGGAAAAAGTTAAGGGAGGATAGAGCTAGTTTGAGATGAGTGCCTTCGCCGCGTGTTTCGCGTGAATATACCTTATGGGCCAAGCAAGAGGTGAATTTTTATATCGAAAGACCTATTAGGAAACGAAGTGTACCATGATGTAGAAGACATTATGTAGTATGAACCTGATAAATTTCCGACTCTCAAATCTTGTGCACAAAATTGTTATGAACATTTGAAACGAAAAATGATCTGATTCATAAGTAATGGGTCAAATTTAAATCTACGTCAAGAAGGCCGAAATAATAATATTTTCATTAACAATAATGGGTCTTAGTCTGCTCCTTACTGAGGTACAGAATGTTAAAGCGAAAAAAATAAAATAGATTTTTGTTAATAGATCAGCTACTTTTCTACCTAATGACTTGAAAATTGAGTATGAACTAGTTTTTGTAAGGGTAAACAAGAATGTGTGAGGGGATTTGAATTAACTCGTAGATGTCGCCACATGCGCCATATGAATTAGATGAAATCAGCTACAAATTTTTTATCGCTCAGTATTTTACAACTTACTCATTTAATTTGGATAGCCCCATCATTTCTGTGGAAAAAAGCTGTACCTCTTTGATCTTCAGAATATTAACGATTTTCGAGATATTTGAATTTAACTAATCCACGACCCTACATTTCACGGTGGTCGACGTAGCATTAATCTGTTAAGACACAAGCATGCCATGGAATGTTGACATTCACCTAACCGTAATTGATAATTGGTGATAATATTAAAATGGAACCATACAAAAATATTGTAACAAAACACATTTATTATACGACAGTTAATAAAACGAAGACATCATTAGAACAGACTTGAACTAGGACCACTCACAACTCTTATCAAAACCCACTTGTTAAAGTTGTGCGAAGTTAAATTAAGTTTAAGCTTAATTATGACCTACTGAAAAAGGTTCCCAACATGGCCACCACCAACATTTATACACGCATTCAACCGTTTGGTTAAGGATTGTCCGACTTTAAAACATGTTGCAGGATTGTTTCGTATTGAATTGGCTGCATCTTGAATTATATTCCATAACTCGTCTCGTGTATTTATAGGTTCAGCGTAGACCATTGATTTCATGTAACCCCACACATGAAAATCAAGTGGATTAAACTCGGGACTGCGAGGTGGCCACTGAATTCACTATCACGTCCAATCCAACGGTGAGGGAATGTTTCATTCAAATATTCGCGCACAGCAATTGAAAAATGTGGAGGAGCACCGTCTCAAACGGAAGCGCTTTGGAGGAGGAATAAAACAAACATTGCAACTATTGAAAGTCCCCCAGATCAAACTAGTTGCCTATATAGAGGACACGAGGCTTTTGTGGAAGAGGTATACAAGAAAATAATTGGTACAAATATTCAGTTCAAGTGGGGCTGTTGAGCACAAAGATTACAGAATAAAATATAAGATGTTTCACTCGTTCGAATTTATCGCGTAAAGCACCGATGCCGCTGGTGACTGTCTGGTGACTTGGATGGTACAGTACGTCGCTAAGTCCTTACTTAATTTGGCATATTATACGGGACGTCGCCCGTCGAGCGCTGTTATTTTAGAACGGTGATTATAATTGGTTGTTCGTGTTTCATATTTATGTTGTATGGATTTTTTAAATGTATTAATCAATTGTTGAAATGAGCAGAAACTCATATTGATATTTTTCTCTTTAATAGCAAAGCTTAAACACTAAATATTTTGAGCACGACGCCGTAGGCGGAGTGCTCAATCGTTCAAGTGCGATATGGACAATCCACACGAGTCGAGCAGCATATTTTTTCTACGACTTACTTAGGAAAAAATCTAGAAAATAAAAATTTCTATTAACTGTAGTATAACGTCAAATTAAAAATTTAACAATTCAATTTTATGTTTCCACTAATTTTGTGGTAAACGTACAGTTCTTGAATGTCCAATTTGTATAATGCTACGGTTACCTTTTTTAAATATACGATGCTGTTATAAGTAGATGTTGCCAGTCGGACTCCCTCATGAAGGGTACCGTACCATTATCTATAATAATGAATATTCTGCTAAATATTTCAAACGTCCACCTGTTGTCGTTATTAATAACAAGCAGAATAATTATTTAAAAATAAGATTAACAATAAAAAAAACTCCCTCGTGGGGTATCGAACCCGGGTCTACTGCGTGAGAGTCTGGTATGCTTACTACTCGACCACAAAAGAATATGCAAATCGTTTATCTATAACGTCAGATGTATTAGATAATTTTTGCTTAAAAGGAACTAAAGTTCCTACCGTGTGTCCCGCGACACGTTCTACCTTTTTAATCTTGAACTTTCTTTTGTTTCAGGTACAGTGGTTTTATATCTTGAACATAAATTTAAAATGTGGAAGAGCGCCAAAGTAAGTGACTACTGTCTATTTTATTTATTGATAAAAGAAACTCA
>CAJUYG010004372.1:0-16991 GCA_910591675.1 Galerucella calmariensis
TGACGGATTTTAATGATTTATTACTATCAACCAATTTCAAATCGAGTTTAGCAACAGGAATTATTAGAAGATCAGGAAGTTTATAATAATTATATGTATCAAAAATTATGAGAAAAACAGAGCAATTACACAGAGTTTTATTCAAAAATTTTTTATATATATATTATGTACATTGAAGGGAATTCATCAATTACATTAAGTATTTATTGATGTAAAAGTGAAGTATATTTAATTGTCTTTTTGGTAACGTTTTTGAAAAGTCCAGTAATCTATTAATGTGAGGGAAACATGTTTTTTGGAAGAGATATTACATCCATATCCAATACAATAACTATAGATTTTGTATTTTGTCTACTGATTTTAAGTTTCAATTCAAAATAAACTTTTAAGCGATATATAGATTTCAACTATAGACAAATAGCTGTGTAGGAGTAATTGACCCAATTTCTACAAATCAAATAATTTATAAGTGATTACACACATCAATAAAATATACTTACATTGTACAGTGAAATTAATTAACAATAATATTAAACAGGATTAAAAAATTTTTTTTTTATTCTAAATTAAATTTTTATTCTAAATTAAAAATTTAAATTTCAAAATCTAACATAACAAAAATATTGTAAAAAAAATCTTTGCAGAATAGCTGAAAACACTTTTTAGTCAAATACTTTTCCACCAAACGCTTAAACACACTGGCTTCTAATTCCTTTCATCTTACTAAAGAATTGGACCCCATAAAACTCTGGGCTCATCTTGACATCTACGACTACTTCAAGAATTATATTTAATTTAACAAGTTATCTTCTTAAATGTACCACTTCATTTGTTGAACATGAGTATGTTCATTGATATATATCTACTAAAAACAAATATGTTCATGTTTCAAACATGAATACTTCCTGTAATATTTGTGATTTTTCTAACCAATAAATGTTTCCAAACCAAAAATATGTACAGATTTTTTATTACCAAAAATGTTTCTCCTATTTTTGATGGACTTCAAGAAAAAAAGCTGTGTATTTAAATTCTTATTTGAAATAAGTGGTACCCTATATTATGTCATATCATGGTTGTAATGTAATGTAGGTAGGTACTTACCTATCTGAAGTTTGATGTTCATCTTCAAAACAACATGCATTGTGTTGATACATGTGACAATCATAAATTATAATCAGCCATCACATAGACTGTCGAGTACAGATTATGCTTGTATTAGACTTTTCACAACTTACCAGACACTATCGAAATCAAAGAATATAAAAAAAAATTCAAGGAGACTGCTTTAGATTTAGCCCTAAATTAAGAACCTTTCACAGCTGAAGAATGTCCTCAGGTGGACTTGTAGGAAGGAAGGAGAATCTACTTTTGCTTTCAAATTCTTCTTTATATACCTATTTATATTTTTTAAATGCTTTCATTCCACTTGCATGTGTATTATACTAACTGTGATGGAGGATATTATTTTCATTTATAATTGATTTTATGAATCCTGTTGATAAAACTGTTTTCATTTTTATATGTACTAATCATACACTTATTTTACAGAACATATAAATTTTTAATTTTGATATTGTGTAGCAAAATAGTAGGACATCACACTCTCTGCAAATTGTTTTGGTACTTCTCAGCATTCCACCTATAGCACGCAACTACCACATCTTCTTTGAGTTTGAAATAGTCCAATCACAATTTGTATATTCCACCAATCCTATCTTGAAATTGTCTTTCTTGGAAGAAAAATTGCTGTTGGTTCTAACCATATAGGTATAATTGGAATTATTTAAAAGAAGTACCTTCTTTATTAGATTCACTTTCAATCAATTGTAACTGTTGGATGTGCTGAGAATAGTCCCAATTACTACTGCACAGTGACACACTCTGAATTCTCTGTGGATTTCATTCATACTTATCAGCATTTTTGAGGCTTTATCTGTAACAGCAGAAAAGAAATCAGTGATTGATGGATACATATTTGTGCAAATGTGTAGAAATAATACCTATGTGGAATATTTTTTATTGTTTTCATTACTATTTTTCAACACAATTATTATAAAAATATATAAATATATTGAAGAAACTTATTACCTTCAACCAAACATAGCACCAGCTACGCGAGATAGGTACCTACTTATTTTTTCCTTGAAATTTGCTAAAACCAAGCATAAAATGTAACTTAGTTAAAATAAACAAACCATCTCCATTTACATAACCTTAAATAATTTAGCATGACATTCCAACTAAACATTTCAGGCCAATTTGCTACACGAGCGCCATCACAATTTAACGCATTTCGAGGACACTTTTCATAATACAGAGTTTGTGCTCCTTATGTCTAGTCTCCATGTCCTGAAGGTTTGTAGGGATTGGGTTATAGCATCTCTCCTTTACATAACCCCATATGAAGAAGTCTGGTATGGTTAAGTCCGGGGAATATGAGACCCACTCGATGGGACCTTACTTTTTGAAAATTGTTAAGTGCTTACTTCCAGAAAATCATTGAACATATTGTCCTAGGCGTTTTCAGGTGTTCTCGTTATCCGAATTCTGTAAATTGTTGTACCCAAGTTAAAATCGACTTTCGTGTAGGCGGATTTCTGTCAAAAATGAATCTTAATCTCCTGGTCACTGTTATTGATTTTGTCTCGGCATAGTAATAGTGTTCGATTTGATACGACGAGGACTACCGAGTTGTACCACGACTACCTGGGTTAATCCATTTCCGCCTTTATTGGGGATTATACTGACCATGGAGGTGGATCATTACGAAATTACACATAAGCCGTATTTATTGAGGGAATACCCAGTACCATTAATAATAAATTGTATTTAGGCGCATATTTTTTATTTTTTTTATTTTAAAGCATGTCGCATCCACCAAAAGGTTATTAGCGACAATACAATAATATTACAATACTTAGATCCTATATAATAAGTTTATCGATTTCAAATAGTCTATGATTTGTTGGTATTGGCAGTCTTTTCCGAGGAGGACTTCCAGCTTGTTTGGAAAATTATTTGTCTCTCGTTCGACAGTGTATTTTGGACATACAATAAGAATATGCTTTATGCTATTTATTACATTGCACGTTGTACAGATCGGAGGTTCACTATTTGTGAATAAATGGGAATGTGTGTATCTTGAGTTCCCAGTCGAAGCCGTGTTAATGTAATTTGTATTTTCCTATTTTTAGTAGTGGGTTGCCATGGAGATACATTACTTTTTACTTCCCTCAGCTTTGATCTTGAAATCGACCACTCTCGTTCCCACGCACTATACACTTTCGATTTAAAAAATGCTTTTAAATCAACGCTTCGACATTCACTTTCCAGATTAATGTTTAAGATCGCGTCACGCGCACTAGCATCTGCTATGTCGTTGCCTTCGATTCCAATATGCGATGGTATCCATATAAACCTAACACTTTTAGAATTCAACTCAGCTTCCAGTAATTCAGCCTTTGATAATTTCCCAATAGGGTTTTGTTGGTAAATTTGCTGTAAACTTCTTAAAGCACTGAGGGAGTCGCTAAGAATGAGGCTGTTTGAAAATGTCTGTGAGTTTACGAGTTGGCGAGCTTTGTTTAAAGCAAAAAGTTCAGCAGAGAAGATGCTGAGGCTGGAAGGCAGTCTGTATTGGGTAGGCGCATATTTGTTTTTATTTGGGTACTTACATGTGGATGTTTTGATCTTAAACATTAGTGAGAAAGGACTCATCTTTATTTTTGTATGTAGAAATTGTTATATATGGATGTTTTGATCTTAAACCTAATTTATATAAAATTGTTAAGGTCATTAGTCATTAGACTTTATTTTTAAATCGTTAATCCTCCAAAGAAATTCGGTGGTACAACTCGACGGTAGGATTATACCTACCTGATATCTTGTGGTACAACTCGGCGATCCCGGATACGACAAGTTGTATGAAAGTGTGCTCTTGCAAAAGTGTCTAAAAATATAGGTAGTGAAAAGTGGCTCTAAGTTTTTGAAAATTGATCTGTATATAAAACAAGACATCCCGGTGAGTTTGGCTTCATCAAAATTAGTATTAAATGACTAGTTTCTTGATTATTTGCATTTTATTCTGCAAATACATTATTAATGGGCCCTTATAATTAACAACACTCAATAAAAAGTAGTCCAAATTCATTAGACCTGTAGCTGATATTTTAAATTCGCTTAAAATAAGTAACCATGATGAGCGATTTTGAAGACTTGAAAAATTTTATTCGACAAGAAATTATTGGTGTAACGTCACAAATTGGAGAATTGAAAGATCTTATGAGAGACAATGGCAAAAGAATAGAAAATTTAGAAAAAGAAAACGCGCGACTGAAGAAAAGTAATGAATATTTAGAAAGAAAAGCCAAAGAAAATTCGATATTAATATTTAACTCTGATTTTCGTGGCGGTGATATTTTATGCTTTACCCTGGACCTCCTGAACACTAAACTCGAGTTGAGTTTGGGCGAAGGTGAAATTAATAATATCTACCCAATTGGCAACACAAATAATAGAATCATTGTTGTAACTTTTGTTAGATGTTTAATCAAGAATACTATCCTTAAAAATACTAAAAAACTGAAAGGGAGTAAACTCTCCATCTCCGAAGACCTCACTACCGAACAACGGAGTGAAAAGAAACTACTACTACTAAGAAACATTTAAAGGAAGCTCGAGACAAAAATTTGAAGGCTCACATTTTTAAAAATAAATTATTCGTTGAAAGCAAACCGTTCACCTACGAGGATCTAGTTAAAAAATCACAGTTATTCAAAGTGCCTAGTTCTTCCGCACCGGATGATAACGTATTTGAAGAGAACGAGTATGGTAAAAGAATTGTAACATCACCAGCGGATCCCAAAAAGGAAAACAAAGTAACGAAGCAGGATCTAAACTCGACTAGTACTGGAAACTCAAGACTTACAAGAAGCAATTCAATAAAGCAAACCAAATAAATCTTCATACATCTGTTAACTATTTGTTATTTTTATATATTCATTCATCCATTTTTTGAATTTACTTTTTATGCTAAGTAGGTACATTTATGTTTATTATCTTTTATTTTTGCTAAAGAGGGCTTTAGAATGTCTTCGAAAAGTTTGTGCATTGGGCACATTAATTCTTGCTCATTATTACCTAAATTTAATCAAATAAACGATTGGGTTATTCACAAAAATTATGATATATTTGGAGTTTCGGAAACTTGGTTATCAAAAAATATCACAAACAACATGATTTGCATCAAAGGTTATAAATGTTTTAGGGAAGACAGAGGTAGTAGAGGTGGTGGTGTCTGTGTTCATATTAGAGAACAGTATATGGTGAAAAGAATTCAAAATATTGAAGTAGACGATACCTATGAGCAATTGTGGGTGAGTTGTACCATAAATAGAACAAAATTTTGCATAGGTACAATCTACCGACCTCCAAACACAAATATTGGCTCTTTTTTGGATAGTTTTGAGAGTAATATTCCTTTGTTATCCTTAGAATATGAACATAATATAGTATGTATGGGCGATTTTAATATTGATCTCCTCACAATGGATAATTCTACGAATATTTTACTGGCAGTAAAATATTCGGGGTACATACCAGTTCACTCCCGCGGTCACATTTTAATCTATAATTTTAAAGTGGTCGTGGGTAGGTTCGCTCCCGTAGCAATTTCTTGGAAGGGTAGGTACTTAGGGATTAAAATGTGACCGCGGGTAGGGGTGGAAAGTGGGTGGTTTATAAATGCTGTTAGATCTTATTATTGTTAATAATTCCTTGAATTTCTCTAAATGTAATGTTCATGATTTGGGTTGTTCTGATCATTGGTTAACTGATAGTACATTAATTTTTGATACTCCGGTAAAAACACCGGTTTCAAAAACCTTTCGCGATTTCTCTAATTTCAAACCTGAAAATTTTGAATACAGATTTCAAAGCACTTAATTGGGAACACATTTATGATAAAAATACAATTGATGAATAGGTAACACTTTTGAACAGCTTCTTAGTTTACTTATTTAATAAGCACACACCCTTTAAGACATCAACTTTCACTCGTACTCATAAGCCTTGGATTGCCGATAACATTAAACTAATGATAACATTACACGTAATAAAGCTCTTCATAAATACAGATCTACTAAACGTCTTGCTCATTGGAACTATTACAAACAGCTAAGGAATTATACAAATAATGCAATAACAGTTGAGAAAAAGGTATAGGTACATCCAAAGAAAACTCTAAATTCAGAAGGTAAAAATAAATGGAAAATAATACATAGCTTCCCACATAGCATTGAAAGAAGATTCATATGCTAAGGATATGCCTTCAACGTCCCGTAAAAAATGTTCGTTTCGGCACATGATTAGCATATGCTGTCCACATACTTTTAAGCACATCCCTGTACATACATCCATAGCAAGTGCTAAGAATCTTAGATTCAAACTTGTTTTTTTCCGTAGATTTTTCGCATATGATTCGCACATACCATTAAAGTCCACCTAAAGCTTTTTTTTTTGTTATATATTTAGCATGTAATAATGATTTACCATTAACTAAGATTGTTTGCGCCAATACTAAAATTTTGATTCCTTAGTAATAGGCAACATACCTTGCTTGTAAAGACCGGTCCGATATAGATAATTAATATTATTAGAAAAAGTAGTTCATATAGTGAGTTGGAATCAACACATCTGAATAAGCAATCATCGTCGAAAAATATCGTTTATAATTACATATAGTAGCATTTTTCAATCTGAAATCATCGTGAATTTAAGTGAAACATTGTGTAAACTACGAGTTAGTCAATTTCCTCGATTTACCCTATTTACCCGTACTTTAATTCCTAGTTTTATTTGGCAAAACGTGGACAGGACAGCCAGAGTTGGGGTTCACCTAAATATTTGGTAAGTGGTCCATTTAGCATATAAATTAGAATCTACAGTCCGCTATTAGGATATAGAATCATATCAAACATTCTTTGGTCCTTCGAGCCGGATTTAGTATTAATTGTAAAATATAGTTCATTTTGCCGGAATCATTTACAATAAAAAGTTGAAGTTCGTAGTTTTAATTAGTTGAAAGTAAAAACGATATTTTGGATATTGTTCGTGTGTTAGATTTTGGGCTTATTCAACCAATAATATAGAAAGCTTCAATTATTAATAGGTAATTTTTATAGTCGATTTGATTTAAATATAGAATAGAATAGATTCCTCCTAAATAGCTCGTTTTATAGTAGAGTCAAATCGTCAAATAAAACATATTTTATCGTTTAGTAATTTAATCCAACATTATCTTTTCATGAGTAATTCAGTTGTTGTTTTTGTGCAATAAATTATTATTGGGGCTAATTTTCCAGTACATTTCGTTACTCTGATAGTAGAGATACAAAATGACACAAAAAAAAGAACAACAATTAAGAATTTTAGTTGCAAAAAGGGAACAGTATTTTGCCAGAATTCAACGTTTGTTCGATAATAGTAGAGATGTTTCAACGCCAGAAAAGGCAAATCAATTACTCATTAGATATGAGACTTTAGAAACAACTAAAACCAACTTTTTAGATATTTTAGATCAAATTAACACACTAGAGTATGAGATAAATGACAAATTTGTTCCAAATTATCAAATTTTAGAAACATTTGACGAATTGATTTGTTATATTGAGTGTGTAGCTAAAAAGGTAAATGTTGATATTGCTAGGGAATCACAACCATTACGTCAGAATAGTAGTAAATCTAGTCGTAAATTACCGGAATTACCGCTTCCGAAATTTAATGGTGATATTAAAGATTGGCCTTTGTTCATCGAATGTTATAATAATATGATACATAACAATTGTGAGTTGACTGATATAGATCGAGTTCACTATCTGATAGGTTGTTTAACTGGTAGCGCTCTGTCTGTTTGCTCAGGTATTGCTCCCACAGGCGATAATTATAGAATTATTTTCCAAGCTCTCAAAGATAAATTTGAAGACAAACGTGTCATAGCTAATACGTTTTTAGACCAATTATTCAATTTTAAGCAAGCTCAACATGAAAATGCTACCACTTTAAATTTATTTTTAGAAAAATTTCATCCTGCATTTACGGCATTACGTCAATTAGATATTCCTGACTTATCAGACTATATTTTAGCCTATTTAGCATTTCAAAAAATCAATCCCGAGACTCAAAGATTATTTGAAAATACTAGAAGAAGTTCTGAAATGCCTTCTTACAATGATATATTAACTTTTGTAAAAGAGCAAGCTAAAATTTGTACTAGAACAAGTAGTGGTCTTAAATCCAATAGTAGTAATAATAAAAATAATTCAATTATTCATAGTAGCAGTCATTTAAACAATAGCAAAGCAAGGGTAACTCACTCCTTTGTCGTTCAAGGAAATTCTAGTATTTATAATTGCGTGATATGCAAAGAAAATTCGCATTCAATACTTATTTGTCCCAAATTCTTAGAATTGTCCTCCGAAAAACGCTACCATGTTGTTAGATAGAATAATTTATGTTTAAATTGTTTATCTAGGCACAAAGTTATTAACTGCAAAAGCAACTATACTTGTAGAATTTGCCAACGTAAACATCATAGCTTGTTACATTTCAAATCCTCGATGCAAAGTATAGCCAATAGTGCAGGTAAATCTGACCAACCAATCAGTAGTAACTCGGAGACAAATGGTCCTAAGGTCTCTGAAATTTGTAAAAATTCCACCGCAGGCCCTTCTTCTTCTACTTTAAATAAAAATGGCGGTACTTCCATGGAATATCCATTACCTCCAGTAGTGAATTGTTGTTCGGTTACCCATAGTCACAAAAACTCTTCTTCTAGCAATACTGTCTTATTGTCCACAGCGAACGTGCATGTTCTAGATAGTTTCGGTAATTTTCACGATGCCCGATTTCTAATTGATAGCGGTAGTCAGGCAAATTTTCTTTCCCCAGAATTTAGTCGTCGTTTGAAATGTCCTCTAATGAAATGTCATTCTCATGTTTATGGGATTGGGTCCGCTAGTAGTTCCGTATATGGATGTTCAACTATAGTAATAATTTCGCGAGTGGACACCACCAAACGGTATCCTTTGGAGGTACTGATTGTTGACAAAATTGCAGATCAGTTACCCGCTTCTCGCGTCGATTTAAGTGCTTTATCACATTTGAAATCGCTTCCTTTAGCCGATGGTAATTTTCATTTTCCGCAAAAAATTGATGGAATTCTTGGAGCTAATATGTTTGCTCATTTGATAGGCAACAAACGAGTTGTAGGTCCACCAAACACCCCAGTGGCAGTAGAAACCACTTTAGGTTTTATAGTAATGGGCTCAGCTCCCATTGTATCCTCATCTATTGATACTCACAGTTTTTGTACCATTTTAGAGCCCTCTCTTGAAAAATTAGTTAAAAAATTCTGGGAGGTTGAAGATTTTCCAACTTCTTCAGTGATAGTAGACCCAGTTGATTTGGAATGTGAGAAAATCTTTAAATCCACCTATAGTCGAGATCACTCCGGAAGGTGTACAGTGTCGTTACCTTTCAAATTAGATAGTTCTTTATTAGGAAATTCATACACCACAGCTCTCCGACGATACTTATCATTAGAAAGGAAGCTGAATAATAGTCTCAACCTTAAATCAAAATACACAGAAATAATTCAAGATTACATAGTCCAAGGTCACATGTCCAAAGTACTTAGTAGAAAATGATAGTTCAATGGTACAATATTTCATTCCTCATCACGCAGTCTTTAAAAATTATTCCCAAACAACTCCAGTCCGTATTGTTTTTGATGGATCGTGTAAGACGGACACCCTGTATTCATTAAATAATGATTTACTCTATACTGGTCCTAAATTACAGTCTGACGTCTGTACAATGTTCTTGAACTTCAGATTATTTGAAGTCGCTCTTACCGCCGACATTCGGCAGATGTATAGGCAAATAAATTTACACCCAGATCAACGAAGATTTCAAAGAATTTTGTGGAGATTCTCTCCAAATGAGCCCATAGAGATTTATCAATTGAACACTGTTTCGTTCGGAATTAAAGCTTCGCCTTTTCTAGCTCTCCGAACTGTACGCCAATTAGCTGACGATGAAAGAACGTCGTTTCCTTTAGCATCTGAAGTTATTAAAAGAGACATGTACGTAGATGATCTTGTTTCTAGTGTATCTTCAATTAGTTTAGCGCTTGATTTGTATAATCAATTGATTGAATTATTTAGTAGAGGTGGTTTTCAATTAGTAAAATGGGCCACCAATTCACAAAGATTATTAGAAAAAATTCCTCTTGGCAATAGAACCACTAATGTGGTGAACTTTGATACAGATTCTCTGAAAATACTTGGTTTACAATGGCATCCGAGTTCGGATTCTTTGTCATTTTCTTTTGACCTGGTTGATAAACCTTGTACTAAACGTAACATTTTGTCCACTGTGGCTCGTTGTTACGATCCTCTAGGCTTTTTAGCTCCTGTCACATTATTAGCCAAACTTTTGATAAAAGATTGTTGGATTGGCCAGCTGAATTGGGATGATCCCTGCCCTCCTGTTATAGTCCACCGTTGGAATCAATTTTCTACAGGATTACATCATCTTTTAAACTTCAAAATCCCTCGTCATATAGGTGTTGTGTTGCATCAGCCAATTATTTTAGTAGGTTTCGCAGATGCATGCTTAACATCCTATGGGGTGGTCGTTTATCTTCGTAGCATAAATTCCAATGGAGAAATTCAAGTTCATCTCCTTTGCGCGAAATCCAAGGTTTCTCCAATGAAAGTAGTCACAATTCCTAGATTGGAACTTTGTGCGGCTCATTTACTCGCCAAACTTCTGAGATTTATAATAGATTGTCATGAATCTCGACTAAATATTACTCATATTTTCGCCCTATCGGATTCTACTGTCACTCTCAATTGGATCGCAACCCATCCGTCCAAACTACAAACATTCGTATCGAATAGGGTGGCTCAGATTCAATCATTAGTTGATTGTAATTCGTGGTTTCATGTAAATGGAAAAAACAATGTTAGCGATTGTTTGTCTAGAGGCTTAACTCCTTCCCAATTTATAGCTAATAATTCCTGGAAAAGTGGTCCTGAATGGCTAAAGTTAGATTCCGCTAAATGGCCGATTAGTACAATTTGCTTAGTAGAGAATCTACCAGAATCCAAAATAGTTTCTTTAGTAATAGCTGCAGATGTCGAAAATTCTGTCTATTCTCTAATATTGCGTTATTCGAAATGGATCAAACTGTTGAGATCGGTTGTTTATGTCCTTAGATTCGTAAAATTGTTGCCAATGGCGGTTTCTATTTCAGTATCCGATTTGGAAATTGCGGAACTTTCCTTAATAAAAGTAGTACAACGTCGACATTTTCGATCAGAATTAGCACTACTAGCAAAAGATGTTATTCCAGCATCTTTAAGACATCTTCGCCCTTTCTTGAAGGACGGCGTCATTCGAATTGGAGGTAGATTGATGCATGCCGATTTAAATTTTAATGGGCATCATCCTATATTATTGCCCAAAAAAGATCATCTAGTAAAACTCCTTATTGATCATTTTCACAGAACTAACCTTCATACCGGTCCACACTTAGTCCTTTCCTTACTTAGATTACGTTATTGGATTCTCTCAGCTCGCAGTGTTGTTAGATTTATAATCCAGAAATGTAATATTTGTTTTAGATTGAGGCTAAAGCCTCAAATTCCCATAATGGGAAATCTCCCTAGTGTCAGAGTACAACAGGCCAAGGCCTTCTTGCGCACTGGCTGCGACTACGCTGGTCCTGTGCAGCTTATCCCATATCGAAAACGCGGAATTCGTCCTGTCAAAGCATATATTTGCTTATTTGTTTGTATGGCAACCAAAGCTGTACATTTGGAACTTGTCACAGATTTGTCTACGCCCAATTTTCTTCAAGCATTTAAACGGTTTATAGCTAGACGTGGAGCAGTTTCTGAAATTCATTCAGACAACGGTACGAATTTCATTGGTGCAAAGACAGTTTTGAACGAATTGTACCAATTCGTTGTATCTCCGAATTACAATGATACCATATTGAACGATTTAGCTATTCGGGGAATTCAATGGAAATTGATACCTCCAGGTGCTCCACATATGGGGGGTCTCTGGGAAGCTAATGTGCGCTCCGTGAAAACACATTTATACAAGGTAATTCAAAATCAATTATTAACTTATGAAGAGTTCAATACTTTGCTAGTTCAAATTGAAAGTTTGCTAAATTCACGTCCGTTGTGTGTACTTTCTTCTGACCCTGCGGACCCGGTAGCTTTGACTCCTTCTCATTTTTTGACCCTTACTCCCCTAACTAGTATTCCTGCTTCTGACCTTACTGATCAACATATAAATAGATTGGATAGATTTCAAATGATTGATCGAATGGTCCAAGATTTTTGGAAAAGATGGCATTTGGAATACCTTACTAGTTTGCAAACTCGACAACATTGGAATACCGATAGTCTTCCTGTAGAAATAGGCACCGTTGTTGTTTTAGAACAACCAACTACACCACCCCTCCACTGGCCTTTGGGCATTATAGATCAAGTCTACCCTGGTCGCGATGGTATTATTAGAGTGGTCGATGTACGCACAAAACATGGGACATATAAAAGACCCGTCATTAAGGTCTGTCCCTTGCCATTGCAATAAAATACAATAATTTTTACATGATGTAGTTTGTATGTATATATTTGTATATATGTGTATATATATGTACAGATAGAATTTTAGTTAATAGATAATAATAATAATAATAATAATAATGTTTATTCGCATAAATTACATACAAAATATAAACTTTTGAGAAAAATCAGTACAAATAAACAGGTGTACCACGAAGTACGACAAAGATACTTGTGTGTGGTATAACACAAAAAATACTAGAATAATAATTACAATACATACAACAATTTGTTTAAAATTTACCCTAATGCTAAATAAAATCATATATTAGGTTTTTTTTTTTAATTTTTTATTTTTTTTTCTTAATATTTTTAATACAAATACATAATAATAACAATAACTGGATCATTGAATCAGTTTCTCTACAAAATTTCTGGACATATCAAATACAAATTGTTTTACTTTTTTTTTGTATAGAGACTCTCTAGTTTCATTCCTAATATCAAGTGGAAGTGAATTATAAATTTTAGGACCCAAATATGAGTAGCTTTTTTGACCGACACTTTTTTGCATGTGGGGAGTAGTAAATTCCGTTTTATTTCGCGTGTCATATTTGTGTCTTAAATTTATTAGTTCGTGTTTGTTAGCGTGTTGGATGATACAGATATTTATATAAAATAGTTGCCTGATATCAAATATTTCACTCTGAAAGTAAAGAGTATTACTTGGACAATCATAGCTTTGATGAAGAATTGTCCTAAGAAAACGTTTTTGAAGGATTTCTAATGCTGAAAGATGTGTTTTTGAAACTCCACCCCAGCCCACTATTCCGTAATTTAGATGAGGTTCCACCAAACTTTTATATATCATTTGTTTTTGTTTAAAGTTAAGTATTTTACAAATTTCTTTGAATTTGAATAATATATATCGTAACTTTTTTAAAAGATGTTGTATGTGTTGATCCCACCTTAAATTTTGGTCTATTATAATACCGAGATATTTAACTGTTTTACTAGGAGATATTGCAAGATTTTCAATAAGCAGTTTATAATTTGGAAGAGCATTGGCATATGAACTAACTGGTAAGTAGACTGTTTTACTGATGTTGAGCGACAAAAGTCTGAAATCGAGCCACTTCTTGACAGCTTCCAAGTCTTGTTCTACTTTCTGTTTTAAACTGAACCAGTTGCTATCTACACAAAACAATGCGGTATCGTCGGCGAAACTGATGATTTTGCAGTTTGTTTCTAACATAAATAGGTTATTTAAGTAAATATTAAACAGGATTGGTCCTAAAACCGTTCCCTGAGGCACTCCACATGAGATTATTTTTTCACTACTATATGTATCTTTTATTTTTACTTTTTGTTTTCTGTTCATTAAATAATTTCTAAAGAGGTCATGTGGAATACCCCTAATACCAATATCCTCCAGCGTGTTTAAAAGGATTCCATGATCGACAGTGTCGAACGCCTTTGCTAGGTCTAGAAAAACTGCTATTGAGGGATTGGATTTATCTATAGCACTGTACATTTTTTCTGTTAAAGATTTAATGACATCCTGTGTTGATCTATTTTGTCTGAAACCGTATTGTGATGTAGACAGCAATTTGTGTTTTTCTAAAAATTTATTTAGTCTTATTTGAATTACTTTTTCAAATATTTTAGCTATATTACTAATAAGTGACACTGGTCTGTAATTTACGGCCTCAGTTTTTTCTCCATTCTTGTAAATTGGGGTTATGATTGTAAGTTTAAGAGCAGTTGGAAAATTCCCCTTTTGTAATGATTTATTAATCAAATGTGTGAGTGGTTTCGCGATTTCATTTCTAATGACTTTTAGACTTTCTGCTTTTACACCGTCATAACCTGGCGCTTTTTTATTTTTTAGCTGCATTATAATATCTTTGATTTCAATTTCATTTGTTGGATACATGAAAATGGAGTGATTACAAGTATTCTTTTTTTCAATATAATTTGGGTTTTTTTCAATTTTAGCAGCCAGCTTTTTACCTGCAGATACGAAATGTTCATTAAATGTTTCAGCTATTTCTAATGGTTTAGTTACGAGTACATTTTCATTATTTTTTAATAAATTTATAGGGATAGATTCAGGAACAGTTAAGAATTCATTTATAGTTTTCCAGAGATTTGTGGAGGTATTTTCCTGTTCAATACGCTTTCGGTAGTATTTATTTTTTGTCTCTCTAATTAATATCTTTAATTTTATTTTGTAGTTTTGATAATTTTGCTTCAGTAACTCGTCATGTGGTAATTTTTTGTGTTGGTAAAATAATTTATTTTTTTTATTTATTGAGGTGATTAGACCCTTAGTTATCCAAGGCTTCCTTTTTTTCTTTTGATTTTTAATCCTTTTATATTTGGTAGATATATCTACACAATTTTTTATTATATCGATAAATTTGTTTGTTTCAGATTCTACGTCATCACCTAAGTTGAAAACCGAGTCCCAAGAAACTGTCTGAAGTTCTCTTTTTAAAATCTTTTCATCTATTATTTTGATTAAGTTATTTCCTACATTATGTTTTTTATTAACCTTTTGAAGTACAATTTGAGCTAATATTGTATAATGATCTGTTATATCAGTTTCTAATGTCAAGGGAATTATAGTATCATAAATCATTTTTTTATTTTTAATAAATATATGATCAATACATGTTGAGGAGTTATTTTTTTCCCTAGTCGGAGATTTAATAGCAGGTAAGTAACCAAATTCATTCATCGTATCAAGGTAGTTTTGTGACTCTTCAGTATTTGTTAACAAATCTATGTTTATGTCTCCTATAAATATTTCGTAGTCACCTGTTTTATTTTCTTGACATAGAAAATCTTGCAGGTCTTTTATAAAATTATCAGTTAAGGTAGCGGGTGACCTATATATGGCATTTATTATAAAAATATTATTATGAGAGTTAATTTTAACTTGTAAAAGATAGCTGTTATTAAACCTAATAATCTCATGGGATTCATAAATATTATTTTTTACAAATATTACAACGCCGTCATTTTGGTTTAGATCTCCGTGGTTGTATAATGTTTTATATCCAGGGATGTTAAATATTGTGATATCAGGAACACTCCACGTCTCTGTAAAAACTATACAGTCAAATGATATATCAATATCATCCAACAGTAACTTAAATTCATCAAAATTATGGTTGATGCTACTTATATTATTGTGGATTATATTAAAAGTTTCCGACAAATAGTTCACTTTTAGAACATCTTTAGCTTCACAACTCTTTAAATGAAAATTTTCTATTTGTTTTATAGAGAAATCTCTAATATATTGATCCATCTTATGTATATGTATGTATTTATATATTTAACTACCTAATTTTAAAACAAAAATAAAAAAATAGACTTAAAAATTACAAATTTAATTACCTATAATTTAAAATAGAAATAAAAAAATAGACTTAAAAATTACATAAAAGACAAACTAGTTTGAAATTGTGATGAAGTAGATCACGTTAATGTCTTTTAACTGTTAGCAAAGTTTTAACTTCTTATTAAATAATCAGTTTTCTCTAAGACACTTTATGAAGTTGACTTCAATGCATTTCTACTTCTTAACGGCTTACCGATATTTTTGAGAGGAGTATTACTAATCTTAGAATTTGTAGATTTATTTTCACTCTCTTTTTTAGATTTATTTGTGGTTTTCTTAGCTAGATCTGGAATAACTTCTTCGGCGAGCTGGACTTGTTCTGATATTACTGGGGTCGGAGTCGGAGGGGCACTGTTTGATTTCTTATTGTGCTCAATTTCGAACTCTGATTCCGAATCAGTTTCTGTGTTTTCTTTTTCTAATTCTTCTAATGAGTATGGGACTTCATTCACATACAATTTAAAGTTTCTTATATAAGCTTTCAGATTCTTCTCTCTGGCTTCTTTAAGGTGTTTCACTAAAATTTTTGTTGTTCTCTGGTCTTCCAGAGTCTTCCAGATTAGATTATAGTTTGAATACTTTCAATTTATCGGTAGGAAAAATTTAAGTTCAATGCTTAGTTACATCCTTATCAATGTTCTGAAGTATAGTTCAGCCCGGGGGGAATGTTTGCGCCAATACTAAAATTTTGATTCCTTAGTAATAGGCAACATACCTTGCTTGTAAAGACCGGTCCGATATAGATAATTAATATTATTAGAAAAAGTAGTTCATATAGTGAGTTGGAATCAACACATCTGAATAAGCAATCATCGTCGAAAAATATCGTTTATAATTACATATAGTAGCATTTTTCAATCTGAAATCATCGTGAATTTAAGTGAAACATTGTGTAAACTACGAGTTAGTCAATTTCCTCGATTTACCCTATT
>CAJUYG010004373.1:0-16980 GCA_910591675.1 Galerucella calmariensis
TTATACAATCAAAGACTCTTCTGGGTGACTACAACCTGTTGAGATCAAAAGAATGCATAAGTCAAAGTAAAACTGCGCTAAGAGTTTTAACAGGGATCCTAACGGGACGCCTGAATGGGCACCTGAAAAAGCTCAAAATAGTGGAGGAAGAAGAATGCAGATTTTGTGGAATGGAAGAAGGAACCTCCATCCACATACTTTTCAACTGCACAGCACTTTAGAATCCCAGAGCACAGCACCTAGGAGATTACTGGATAGAAGAGGAACATTTGCCTAAGTTGAAGCCTGCAGACATCCTAAAATTCCTCCGGGAAATAGGACTAAAGGAACTACTAGTTTCTGAGACTCTCCTCAGAAACTGAGTAGAAGTAAGGGGGCACAATAGATCTTTTAGGTCTCAGTGAATGTTACCCCAAAAATCACACATACATACATACAACACAATAAGCATCGAAGTAGATTTAAAATCGACTTTTTTGTTACACTTGAAGCTAATAGGCAATTGAAACCGTCCACTAAAGCTTCTACATGTAGCATTCATAACGTAATGGCTGCCTAAAGGAAGCGCGCGATTTGGCCTCAAAGTAGATTTGAAAGCTTATTAGCAATTCAACCTGTAGGCCAAAATAGCCATAAATTGGCACCAAAAGAGCATTTTATCAGATTTGATTGCCAGCATTCGCTGTTAGAATGATATAAAGAAGTAGTCGTTTAGTCCAGATATGACTTTCAACGCTTTGAATGATCATGCGCAGTTAAACATTTCTCGTGAGAATGTAATGAAGTTTTGTTTTGGATAAATTATAGATTGGATATTGGAATGCCAACAGTTATGTAAGTGTTCACAAAAACAAACATCGTCAACTGTGATGGCAGATCTTTCCTTTAATATATATTATGACAATTATCATTGTTTTTGAAACTGGAAAATATAATTGTGAACCATTAGAAATCTCTGCAAACCTTACTTTTCCGTAAAATGTGAATGAAATACTTCCTGAAAACAGAGAGGCCAGTAATAATTGTGAGCAAAATATTCTTTAAAAATTAAATTATTTCATTATGAATTACGGTGTTGTCATATTCAATTTTGATACATATCAATGAATTATATACATCGAATTGAAATTAAAGTTTTTATAGTACCTTTAGTTGGATTGATTGATAATATTATATGTGATGGATTAAATTGATTTATCTTTCCCAGATTTTCCGAAATTTGTATCTCAGTTTGAAAACAAATAATGTTCTGAACTAGATTATTTGCATATTCCATATATGAAAATAGTATCATATACCTATCAATATATAAATATAAAAACTATGGCAACATTGCTCATTATCGTGACTAAACGGTTCGGCCATGTCTTTATTGTATTTGATAAGCATTTTTCTATGCCTATACGAAGCTTTATGGAATTAAAAACTGGATAACTGTTTGTATTGCTTTGTGAAAGCTTTCAGAATTATGAAGTTGAAGGACAAAAATATTATTGTGAGGTTATGTTTTGAGTAATAGATTGTTTTATAAGTCATATTTTATAATTATTTGGTAATAAGAAATGAACACCTTTAAAGTTAATGAGACCTTAGAGAGTGAGGGAAAATTTTGTGTGTTGCTCCTGATGCATGGGATGGAAACAACAGCAACAAAAAAATTTCCCATCAGGACGTGGTGGTATTATCCTATTGAGAAAGAGTCCCACGACAAGGCCAATAAAGAGACGTGGTCCAAGAGCCAGGAAGGTGATCTTCTGTGTCCATAGTTATTTCGTTGTAACTTTCAGCTGCGTTACTACTTTCATGTACACGCCTGTAGTACGCACCTACTCGTCCAAATTTACGTAGTTTTGAAATTTTCCATTAATTTGTATTACAATCTTTTCCTCCATGTTCTATAAAGATTTCTGGAAAATCATGAAACCTTTCAACTGAATTGAGATTCACAATTACATTTAATGTTAGCAATACTGTGGTTTTTTTGGAACTTATTTCCATTTAAAGTCAAAATTAATTGCAATACAAAACTTCATAGTATTGCTTATAAATGGCACTTATTGAAGGCAATTTGGCTATTAATTTTTTTGGCATTTTTTAAAGTCATAATCTCTATTTTTTGGCTACTTTTCATGACTTACCAGCAATTATTGCTACTTGGTTGCAATATTTAGTCTCAAACAAGATAAGACGTCTTTTAAGGAAGGCTGAAATTATTCTATAAAATAATGCTTAGAATATGCTAAACTTTATCATTTTTTCTGAATTATATGCTCCGATCTAGCATTATTTACTTGGTAAATGAAATGTGTTACTTGGGAAGAATGTTGTATGGCGCGACAGTGTGGGGTGAGAAATTAAGGGTGAATGCGCAGGTTAGACCACTCTTGCGGGTGCAGAGAGGGATACTCCTGAGGGAGGTGCAGGAGTACAGGACTGTGGGTGGACTGGCAGCAGCAGTGCTGTCAAGGTGCTATCTTTTGGACTTGATGGCTAGAGCCAGACAGAAACGCTGGAGGGGTGCGTACAGAGAGGAAGTACAGGTATAAATGGATGAGGAAATGAAGAGAAGGTGGGATGAGTATGAGGGCGCGCTAAAAGGAGCGATTGGGAGCAGGAGAAATTGGGTGGACCGGGAATTCGGGAAGGTGAACTACTTCTTGACGCAGGTGCTGACAGGGCATGGGTCGAGAGTGGGTTACCTCCACAAGATTGGGAAAAGAGAAACTGAAGTGTGCGAGAGATGTGAAGTGGAGGATGATGTATGACATGTGTTTAGATGTTGGGAGAACGAGGAAGTTTTGAAAAAGCTGGGAAATAAATAGGGAGAGGCGGTGTATTGGGAAAATATGGTGGATATTATCTTGAGGGGCCACGTGGAATGGATGTAGATAAGTGTCGTAGTAGAGAACATGATAAGGGAGAGAGAAGGACTCAACATGGCATATAAGAGGTGGGAGTGATAGAAGGGAGAAGATGACGGAGAGTGTGTGAGGGACCGCCGCCCGCCTTGAAGTATGCTAGGGTAGTGATTCCAAGGCAAAAGTAACGGCGAGATTGAGGTCGGTTTGGTTGGTAGGATTCCCATGGGGATGAGTCCAACACTGTCTGGGTACTGGTTGAGGACCTAGTCGAACATAAGTTTCCCATCTAGTCCCGAAAAAAATCCAGGGAACAGGTGATTCATCCAGGTAATTCTGGAGAAACTATCTGGTTCACCAGGCTCTGCATGAATCTATCAGCAATTGAACAACTGGGTCCGATCTGATGAAAAACTGTAAGGAATCCTCAAATATGGTGGCAAGAGACAACAAAAGTGTCTTTAATATGGGTGCTTGTACATGGGACGATTGCAGGGAGTGCAATGGCCAACCAGCTACTACTACTACTGAATGTGCAGGCGATCCTTGACCTAGCCAAACTAAAGTAAAGGTTCTGGCACTGAGGCCACTGACGGGCCCATTGTGCCATTCTTGCTACCTAGACATCCATAAGCCGAACCCTTCAATAAAGGCCACAACCCTTTTCAGTGGATGCCTGCTTGTGTCTCAGGGGCTATGACAGGGACTGCGTAATACAGCCCAGTGTGGACACTCTAAGAGAACATGGACTGAAGTTTCGTAAGTTATACCGCAACTCATACATAGGGAACTTTTCTCTACTTCTAGGTTGTAGAGGTGCTTCCTTACACAGCAGTGTCCTGTTAGGAGTCCTGCTAACTTCCTCAACCTACTCCTCGGTGGTTCAATAGCTGCTCCAGCGTGTCCATCAGTCCATCCCTTCAGTAGAAGTTTGAATTGTCTAGGACCCTGCAGAGCATTCCAATGAGCGAGGTGCTGGTTCCTCAGCCACTTCCTCGTCTCCTTGCGTATTGTTTGCTTTGTTAGGCCGAGGGTCGGGCCCAAGCCGCAGAAAGGAGCTGCCACCCCTTCCGCAGCAAGTGCATCCGCCATTTCGTTGCCTTCAAAACCAGAGTGGGCCAGAATCCACTCTAGCCGCACTGCGTTCCAACTTGCAAGATAAGCTAGTCGTTCTCGACATTCGTCAGCAAGTCCTGAATTGATGGTATATCCACTCAGGGCTTGAATGGCTTCCTGACTGTCGGTATATATGGTTATGCGTCGATCCACATAACCTCTGTCTAGGTTTATCTCCGCACATTCCAAGATAGCGTATATCTTGGCCTGATATGCAGATACACCATCACCCAATAGTAAACAAATTTGTGTCCTTGTCCATGTCCACCTTGAGTAAATTCCAGCCCCTGCTCTGTCACCAGAGCATGAGCCATCTGTGAACCAGACGGTCCCATGAGGCTGTGTATTCGTCTCTTTTCCTCAGGAATCTTTGTCCTGGATCATAGCACTGTATGGGGTTGCGGAGTAGTACTTGCGCAAGTATTCGTCAGCCGCTTGAGCCAGAACTGGAATATCTTCCAGAAGCCGGAGCTTCTTGACATGTCTGCACTTTTCCCTCTTCGCACTAATCCCAGACGCTTCAGGCGCAGGAAAGCCCTCCCCGCCTCAGCCTCGATCACATGGTGAAGAGGTCGAAGACCAAGGATCAGTTCCATCGCAGCAGTTGGTGTAGTCCTCATGCAGCTAGTTGCCCTTAGACTGACCACCCTTTAAAGGCGTGTCAGTTGCGATATAGCTGTGACCAAGGTTACCCTCGGCCCCTAGACCAGAGCCGCATATGTGTGCATAGGCAGCTTGATCACTCTATAGAATCATATGATCGTTTTGGGGGTCAGTCCCCACCTCGGACCAATCGCTCTCCTACAGGCCCAATACGTGTTTGTCACCTTGCTCAGGCAACTATCAAGATGAGCCTTCCATGTGAGTGATTTATCAAGGATCACTCCTAGATCCTTCACCTGTTAAACCACCGGTAGTGGTAGTCCACCAAAATGTAGCCCCTTTTTGGGGGGGGGAAGGTAACTATCTCAGCCTTGGCAGGATTTACTGCAAGTCCGTGTTCGTTACACCACCCATGTACCCTATTCAGAGCCCTTTGCATGAGGTCCCTGAGAACGGTAATGTGCCTTCCAACAACAAGGACAACGATATCATCGGCATACCCAATCGTTAGAGAGCCCTTACCGTTTAAAAGGGTTATTAGCTCGTCAATGACTAGGTTCCACAATGTGGGCGAAAGAACACCCCCTTGCGGACAACCTCTAGCGACGATCACTTTCACCACATGGTCTTTCCATGTGGCCTCTACTGTACGGTTGCACAACATGACCCAAAGCCAGTGAGTGATCATTGACTCTATTCCATGATTTGCCGCAGCATCACACAGCCAGCTGAACAAGGCTTTAAGGGAGCCTTCACAGGTCCGGAATCGTTTTGTGGAATCACAAAGGATTACATAAGAGTTAAGGAACACCAACTCAAATGGAGGCTGACACAAGAACACCTTCATACTAAGAGTCTACCAAATAAGTTGAACAAGGAACTCTCGTTCAGGCTGCTGAAACTGGGTGGGAGGAATTTCAAGAAGACAGTTACCGACCCGGTGACTGGTCACTGTACCCTGAGGAAGCAACTGCACAGGATGGGCCAAGCTAGGATTCAATAAAAGGGGTATTTTAAAATTAGCATTGGTAAGCCATATTTACCGCTTGAGTATTCCAAGCTTCCAATTGAACACCCGGTATATACATACATTTTCTATTTTTCCACTGCTATACAATTCCACCAATGCAAGAATTATAAATTCAATTAAAAGACTTTTTCTTGGAAAATTATATTCCACATAATATTTTCTAATTTTCCTTTCCGCTGCAGACTTTCACCCTTATTTATTTGGAGCAATAAACCGGTTGAAAAATAAAATGCCTCCTTTTGGATATAAATATTTAACTATGCTCCGAGCGACACAAAAACAAGGACATCTGAAAGAGAAGGCAGGTGCCTTGCCGTCGGATGAGTTGACTAATTAAAAACATTAAAGTGAGTTAGACCTCTCAATAATAACAACATTGAGTCGAATTCCAAGTTGGAAATGAAAATGATAAGAAAAAGAGTTTTTTCAACTGTAATTAACGTGAATTGGTCGACAATTCATTCCGTTTAAAGAAAGTTCAATTAGAAATGCTTGTTACGATTGCTAATAATAATGGGCTGGTAGCCCATATGACACATGTAGACTTCGTTGTTTCCAACCATAGTTTCCACCATCGAGTTTCATGTGAAAAACAAGTGAAATAAGGTGATCCCCGAAGACCAAACTGGATAATCAACGACACGTGGACATTGGAAATATCTGAAATTCCACAGAACCAGAACAGTTGATTCATGGATGATGTGTACTTGAGAGCATTCTTTGGGTACTACTCCATTATAAAAAAAAAACAAGGCATACAAATCCAAGTGATTCTAAGGGTTATTAAGCGGAAGTTGAAAATTGATAAAAATGTGGAAAACAACATTCAGCCTATTTATGTCGAGAAAAGTTAAGATTACCTGGTTGAATTATAGATTAGAGTAGACAGCCTATATAGGTTTTGCCAGGAAGAAGACGAGATACATACATAAGTACTCTGTGAGTGCGAAGGCTTAGCAAGAGTGCGGTTTTACATACTTGAACGAGAAAAACCGAGGCAGAGAGCTACGGTATCCAGGCCAATAGGTCTAATAAAAAAATAAA
Source organism: Galerucella calmariensis (assembly GCA_910591675.1). Classification (NCBI taxonomy): domain Eukaryota; kingdom Metazoa; phylum Arthropoda; class Insecta; order Coleoptera; family Chrysomelidae; genus Galerucella; species Galerucella calmariensis. The sequence goes on from CAJUYG010004373.1 coordinate 6,652, forward strand.
TAAAGCTAAATAACGAGCTCTAGATATGGGGATGACCACAATAGATCTGCAAAGGTCGCAGAAAGATAGGACTACATTTGTTATCTAATCTTGTTGACTGCTGGAGAAAATATCTCTAATTTCGAATGCACTTCATTGTTATTAATATTATTATTAATAAAAAATTCAGAGCATTCTCGAACAAATGGCTCATATATGTCGATAACTATCAATAATCAACTACTCAATTATTTCCATGTGTTTTCTCACCGTGGCATACACTCCATTGCACCAATATGTAATTCATATTATACATTCCAACTTGACCCTTTTGAAAACTCAATCCGACTTAAATAATAATAATAACTTTATTAATAGGATAAATAGCTGAACAATAACAAAAACATCATTTTGACAATGAGATGTACTTACAGAAGAAACATAAAAGTCCTGTTTTGTGCGTGTGGCATAATTGTGGACATCTGTATTGTATCTTATTTGTCTTGATAAATGGTCAGCACATGAACCATGTTTTTGTATATACAAGAGTCATTGTATTTAAAAAAATAATTTGCTTCACCGCTAAGATGCCAGTAGCCACTATTATCCTTTTTATATTTGTATATCGATTACTGTTTGTTATATACCGCATAGATTGGTTTTGTTTTTTTTGTGATATATTGTGTGATGTTTAATAGAAACAGTATTTTGTTTTATATATATTCAATTTTGCCCATTCGCTGAGATACACACTTAATCGACCTAACAAATTTACTTTTCTTGCCACTTTTTTGGTTATATATTTAGCTTAATAAGAGAATGTTGAATCTTCGTCGATGATAACACCTAAATATTTACGTTCTATACTTGTTCAATTTTTTGATTGTTTATAAAATTTCCTCAATTTGTTTTGGTTTGTATAGTGCTAAATTTATTTTTAATCTTCATGAATTTTGTTTTTTCAGTTTTCTCGAACCATTTTTTGTCACCCAATCGAAAATATCCTTCAATTCTTCATTTATAGTTTTTAGTACAGTTTCAACATCTTCACCTACAAAGTATAGTAGTGTATCACCAGCGAATGGTTGAAAACTACATTTTTTTAATTTGAGAATAATGTCGTTAATATACACAATGAATAGGTTGGGACCCAACACTGTCTCTTGTGGCACACCAAACACATTTTCTTTCTACGTTGAGATGGAATTCCCATATTTTGTTTCTTGTGATCTCTTTGAGAGGTAATTTTTAAACTACCTTTGCACTGTACCCTGCACACCATAAAATTCATTTAATTTCTCCAAAAGTAGATGTCAATCAATGGTTTCATCACTCCAATTATTTTTTTTGTTCAAAGTACTTTTCCAATTCATTAATACTGTTTGTAATCATGAAATTATTGGAAAATTGAATTCTTTTCTTTTCATGTTATAAGCCCAATTTTTCAAAATCAATGCCAGAGTAGCTGTTGTAGTAGATTGATCCAGGATATAATTTCTTTCTTTGGTGAAGGTCTTAAATTGTCTCGATATAGACTGATCACTTATCAGAGTATTTTTCGAGGTAGTTTCAAAAAACTTTTTTGTTATTTCTGCATCAGAAAAGGTACTAAACCGATACTTTTCACCCATTTTATATATCGTGTTGACACAATTAGGTAATTATTTTGACAACTGACACTTGCTAGCCAAATAAAGCCACAGTGATAATTCCCGAGAATAATCACAAGATATTTATTCCCACTATAATAGTGACTAATTATTTGAAACTTACTCTTGTGACAAATAAAGAAGCATTTCATTGGTTCATTGGTTTTAAGAAACCTCAAAAGATAATAGCTTAAATGACGTGGGATTCAATATATATGCAAAGATCAACGAGAGTATCTTGGAAACTAATTACTTCCACATTCCTAGATTCTCCTACGAAATTTCTAAAATACATATATGATTCTTCGTCCACAAAATATGGACAAAAAAAATTCTAGATTCTTTATAAACTACCAAAACGAAAAATGTACTCGACAGGTTGTGGGAATGAATAAATTAAGTGAATTACTGGATCCAAATCCCGTGCAAAAAACACACTCATTTGCAACTAGTTGAATGGAAAGCTATTTTATCGCTGATTTAATTTATGTCGATAAAATATTATCACTTGTATAGTCATCATGAAATTCTTGGAGAAAAGGTGTCAAAACTATAATAAAGACAAGTAATATAACATTTACAAGATATCCATTAGACCACGACAAAGGCATTGTGTACGACCATTTATCATCTATATGCGACAGGTTAATGCTCCGAATTTCAGACTGACTTTTCGTTCATTAACAGACATTGTATTTCCACTTATTATATGACTATGATGGAGGGTTCTCGGCTGAATTCAACGTTTTTCATTATATAGTCACTTATTCCTTGGAGTTATCAACTGATAATTAAATATTTGCCGAGAATTGTCATTTTACGTTCAGAGTGAACTTTTCACATTTCTAGTAATAGTAGTAAGTTGGTGAGAAGTTTGAATTGTAATGGGAAATCATTGTTTAGAATACTTGACGAAGTTAAGAGGACAGAATTTATGGGTATAGTATTGAATAATTTCACTCAATTCTTTCCAATAATATTGTTCGTTTTCGGTTTGCTAGTTGTACGAGTGTTTTTCCACTTTTTAGTTTCCACGCCAGTGGTTTTTGAGATTTTTGGAAATTCGACAACTATACAATTAATTACTTAGTTATTTTCTTTATTTACAGTCTTCTGCAAATAAACTGTCATTTTGGTAGGGCGTGCTATAAATATCGAAGGTTATAGTATGATACTATATTATACCGCCTCACAGAGTCTTTGAAAATTGACCAACACGAAGCAGTAACTACTCCTCTGCCTCACGATACACTTACCACGGTATGCTCTTGCGCATGTAACCGACAGCGTGTGATGTCATGTGGGAATCTTAATCTGTGATGTACAATGCTAAATATATGGGAAATACTTTGTTTGTGTTCAATTTCCATGCATATTTCCACTTTATGAATGATTATTCAAATGCGACATGGTTTTTCAGATATAATATGAAATATTACCTTATTATCAGTAACTTAGTTATCTTTGTTTGGTAAGTACAATAATGCTGGGAGTTGACAATGTACAAAACGTGTAGAAATATGTGGGTAATATATTTTTTTCACATTTCGAAAAGATTTGAAACAGAAATATTCATGAGTGGGCAAAATTAAAAAACACCATTAAATCATAAATATCTTATATTTGATATTTCTACCATTGTATTTCATTTATTATACAAGACTCCTTAACAAAGGTGTCACTGGGATACGAAACGAACCAATGGCGAGTTTCGTATGGTTAATGCGAGTGTTTCAATAACCATTACATGAAACACTACATACACTATTTTTTCACCGAAAAAGAAATTTGATCGAGTATCCATTCAATCAAAGAATGCAGTCTTGCCAGGATCACCTTGGGCGACCCTGAGAAGCTGGCGCCGAAGAAATATTTGGCGATGACCAGGAAAAGCCCACGTTTAACAGTAGGATTTCTGACTGGCCACTGTCAACTGAGGAAACACCTCCATACTATGGGGTTAGTGGACACACCTCTATGCATGATGTGTGAACAGGAAGATGAAACTGTCAGGCTATGCGAGTGTCCGGAGTTATCGTCAATAAGAGAGTGTGTGTTCGGTGAGTCTTGGCCTACACCTGCCGATATAAAGGAGATGTCTCCTAGTGACCTGTCCACCTTCCTGAGAAGGACAGGATGGACAATGACCTAGGAGGACAACTCCTTGGGCGGATGTACAATGGGTCACATGTGGCCTAAGTGCTGTGAGTCTACACTCACCCTCCCTACTCTACAGATACAGACAAATAGAAGAAACTTGATTTGAAAAAAATATAAAAAAAATTTAGAAACCGGTTCTCGAACCCGGCATGTACAGATCGTAAACAACATTAAGCGGTGCCTTTGTTCACTGTGCTACGGGACCACATTATTAAACTAATATAAAACGTATATGTTTAGGTATGTTACTGTTATACAAAATCTGTAATAAATTAATTAATTTTTGGTCTGGTCCTCGACATTGCTTTTGAAAACTAATGCAAAAGATTAAAACTGTCATAAATCACACGAATCTCTTAGAAACTGTCAAAACATTCTACAGAAAATATTGGTTCTGCCTATTTGGTTATTTTAAAATCTAGATTTCAAACAGAAAATTGGCGTTTAATCAATAACTTATAGTATTGTAGAGTAGAAAAAGCTTATATTCACAATCATTTTTGTTATTTGTAAATTTTGACATTTTTTGTCCAGTTTTCTCAGGCAGTTTTGAAAACTGATATTCCTATTAATATCCCTTAATCGTATACACAAAAAAAGGTAGAACGTGTCGCGGGACACACGGTAAGAACTTTAGTTCCTTTTAAGCAAAAATTATGTAATACATCTGACGTTATAGATAATCAATTTGCATATTCCTCGGTGGTCGAGTAGTGAGCAAACCAGACTCTCACGCGGTAGACCCGGGTTCGATTCCCCGTCAAGAAGTTTTTTTTTATTGTTAATTTTATTTTTGAATAATTATTCCGCTTGATATTAATAACGACAACAGGTAGACGTTTGGAATATTTGGCAGAATATTCATTATTATAGATAATGGTACGGTACCCTTCATGAGGGAGACCGACTGGCAACATCTACTTATAACAGCATCGTATATTTGAAAAAGGGAAACCGTAGCATTACACAAACTGGACATTCAAGAACTGTACGTTTACCACAAAAAAATTAGTGGAAACATGAAATTGAATTGTTACATTTCCAATTTGAAGTTATATTACAGTTTATAGAAATTTTCATTTTCTAGATTTTTTCTTAAGTGGGTCGTAGGAAAAATATGCTGTTTGACTCGTGTGGATTGTCCATATCGCACTTGAACGATTGGGCACTCCGCCTACGGCGTCGTGCTCAAACTTCGTCCTCGTGCGATATGGCCATCATATCCACACTGGTTGCACAAACTACTATTTCTATCAAAATATGCCCTTTTACATCTAAAAACAACCTGCCAAATGTCAAATCAATTCATTCATCCATTTTAAAGTTATCGAATTAAAACATACATTCAAGTTTTCAAAATTTCAACACCCGTTATTTCGAAAAATAAATGTGCTAGACCCCTTAATCCTCATATCATTTTGTCCAATTTCACGAGGGGAAACTACATGCAAACGTTGTAATTACCCCTAACGTTCGAGATACTATCACCATTTTTTGCGCGATCGTATTGAAATAAATTCCGAATAAAATAATTTAAATTTCTTCGAAATGAACGAAATGTCAAAAGTGACATTTATACTTCTCGATCAGTTTAAAATATACTTTGCATTTTGGTGACATTGTTTTTATGCTATTTATTACTTTTTGACGTCTGAACGGTAAGTAAATCACTCACCGACGTGTTAAACTTAGAAACCAGTAAACACAACCTACCGTCCTGACAACCGATGCTGTAAATAACTAAACAAGATCAATCGCGTTAAAAAAAATTATGGAAATAATAGTAAAAATGTATCCGAACAAATTCAAGTAGATCACCGGCACTGCGAATACCAGCTTTGCATAGAATTTCAATATAGCGTCGGTGGTTCAGTGGTAGCATGCTCGCATTCCACGCGGGTGGCCCGGGTTCGATTCCCGGCCGAAGCATATGAATCGCCGCTTCGTAAACGAGAGAGAGACTCAGGAGAGAGCACACGCACGCAAGCAAGGCACATAACGAAGCAACGTAACATAACGTAACGTAACGGTCAGATCTTTTGCGTCGCGACTCCTGGTCGCTTAAACATAACCTGACGTAAAGAACTAAAGTTCCAATAAATATTGCATCATATTATAAAACAGTATTAAATAACATCAATAACTACCAGTAAATAAAAGCTAACAACACCTTGTATTGCATGAAAATACAATGAATCGAAAGACTGGTGAGAGGTGGGTGTAAATTTCTGGTTCCCGCGTGACTCAACTGCGCGGCTCGGACGCAATTTGGAGTAGAAATCAGCATAACGTCAGTAAGTGCCTCTGCCTATATGCCAGCCCTGTTTAACATTGAAGATAAATTCAATTTTCATCGTGGCATATAGCCAGGAATGTGGTTGTTGCTACTTAGTGAGCAATCTTTGTTCTCCAATTTCCAAAAGGCATTATATTAGTATGATACCATCACCTTCAACAATTATTAAGTCATCCATATCATAATTTTCAATTTTCGTTTCCGTATTCAATCCAACGAAGTTTTTCAATTCGGTTCTTCATGACTTCCATCAAAGTATCCCCTGTGTGCTGCTGGACGTATACTCATAATCATTTTTGGTAAAATTGCTGTATTCAAGGCTTCGTCACTTGTCCAAGCATTTCAATCTATTTTTCTTAGCTTCCTCCCTTTCACTCACAGAATGGCTGTCTGGAATATAATTATTTGCCGAGTCTGTATGCTTATTTTTCATTTTCTGGAGTGTTTGAAAGAATTCACTGCCTGGATCCTCACTTTGTGGAATCTACTCATATCAATTCAATAAAAACATCTGGCATTATTTATTATTTTTTCTCCTATTTTTTGGGAATGAAAACCACAATAGTATTTTTTATTTTTTTATTTCGACGTTTCGGTAGCGTTACAGCTACCTTTGTCAAAATATAATAATGATAAAATAATGTTTGGTCCCTATCTGACACAACGAAAAAAAATATGACAACTAGACAATCAATAATATTTTGAAGTTTAAGACTACAAAACTTTGTTGTCAAATTTTATTGAGGTCCATTCATAGTAGATCACATCTCTGGTAAAATGTGAAATAAATATTTTATTTTATGACATTCCAAAGATATGATAGTCTACTAGAAATGGAATCCAGTGAAGTGCACGTTCCAGGAACAGTTTTTATTGAGATAGCGCTTTTTTCGCTTATTTTGGGAATGTTGTTAATAAAACGCGTTTGTTGTTACTTTTTTGTGTATGATTTGTTTTCAAAATATGTATAACTCAGTTTGGTGATTCTGTGTATTGAAGTGTGTATCGATTAACTACTATTCCAATGATAAATCATAAGAAAACCTTATAAATCCTGATAACGCAGGTAATTAATTATTGGAAATTTCTCTTTTTAACATTGGTAACCAAATTTGACTACATTTGGCTGAAATACTAGCTACACATTTATCTGCATTTAGTTGTATTAAAGCATTTCCTTTGATTTTTCGTCTTTCATTATTGGGCTCTTCCAATATTATTTTTGTCGAATCCCATTGAATTTTATGCCCCTCTTCCCAAGCATGTTTACAAATACCTGACTTAAAGAACTCCCTATCTTTGATATATTCTTTATGTTCACTTATTCGGACTTTCAATGGTCTAGATGTTTCACCTAAATAGAATTTTTGTCGCATTCACAAGATATCTGATATATGCAATTTTTTGAAGATTGTTCTTCATTTTTTGGTTTTGTTTTTGTTAGTATGGATCTCAACGTATAATTAGATTTGAAGCTAGTTCGAATATTGAGTTGATTACCAATTTTCTTAATTCTTTCTGATAAGCCCCTAACATACGGTATTGTCAAGTTTTTAAAAATTATGTTAGCTGAATTATTAATATTATTGTTATTATTATGGGGTATTAACAAGGAACCCTCTATATTCTTAATTTATTTATTCACAAATTCTGCCGGGTAATTATTGGCATTTGAATAAAAGGATTATTCATTAGAACAAATGATTCTGGCCCTATCGTATAAAGATTTTACTACCCCTTTAAAAAGGATCCGCTGTATTTATGATAATTTCTATGTAACCCTGTATATTAATGAATTCCATTCCTTTCCTTTTTATATGGAGACAAAAAATGGAATATTCTTTACATATTTTTTTGTATGAAATTGTAACTTAATTAATGGGGGAGAACTTTTAGATGCCTGAAACTTTTTATGTGAAAACAGAAAGCATCTTTTTTGAATTCAAATGAGAGACAACATGGCGCTGGTCTCCTCCCGATATCAAAATCAACCGACCAAATTTATTATTCCATCACATACTTGATACTGTTTGGGAATTTGAAATTTTTCATCAGAGAGACTCAGGCATCGCGATGTAAATATTACATGTTTTTTCCTCTCGTTCTCCCCAGCGTCACCCGATTGTATATACTCATCACACAAAGTGGTTTTTCTCCAGAAAACACAAAGTGGCATCATGCTAAAACAAACAATCCTTTCTCGTGTCCTAAAATAACGAGTGTAGATTTAAAAAGTTATGGTTCCGATTTTCTTAGAATATAACAAGAAAGCACACCACGAATCTGATATAATGGATTTTCGAGCTTCTACTTTTCAACAAAAACATTGCGTATCTTAAAATAACGAGAATAATCGAAATATTTAATCTAATAAAAACAATAATAAACTTTTCTTTTCCGTTTCCATTCGATTGGATTGAAGATAATTCCACTGAGATGTGTACCCTTTGGGATTGTTCTAAAACTGGCAGTGAAGCGGCTCTTGGACTGTTCTCAATTAGCGTAAGTACGTACGATGTATGTCCCTCGTATACAATATTGTCCCCCTAAGCTGGAATTACATGAAAAACTTTTTTATTGGTAATTTAAGGAAGAAAAGTTTTTTTTCATGAAAAGTTCTGCATCATTTGAAACCTACAATACAGTCATCAAATATCAAATTTTTTCAGTCGTATACGAGGATTGTCAAAAAATATGAGTTTTACCCAATAGTAAAGGACCCTTAAATTTGACAATATCGAAAAATGTTACAAAAAAAAGAACTACGATTGAATATGTAATTACATTCATTTGAATTGAAACTTCTGATTATTTTATTTTTTACTAATGCTCCTATTTTGAATGAATATTTTATCTCTTGTGGTTACAGAACCATAGAAATATACGAAACACGAAATAAGTGCATATTCATTCATTTTATTTTTTGTTTCTTATTTTCAATAAAGTACTTCCAAATACTAATTCGTAAAAAAATGTTTCCTTTTTATTAGAATTCAAGTGCCTCGACAATTATGGCCATTGGCACTATGCAAAAGACATAATTATACAGTGCTATTCAAAAGTCCCCTCCCCCCTCTTATTTTTTGAACGGCTACACTTACATTAATTAAATTTGGAGGGTGGAAATGGAGTGTTGTAAACTTCTCTACGAATGGTAACAGGTGACGTAATAGTGATAGATGACGTCACAGTGCCACTCTGGCCAATAATTTTGAATAGGACCTTATGGCAAGTGATATCTCGTTTGGAAGGAATTGACATTGGCTACATAGCCATATCAATTTTGTTTGGGTTCAAAATAATTTTGACGGATACATTAAATAAATACCAAAATTATTATTCCACATTTGAATATTGAAGATTTTCCAGTCCGCCTCTGGTTAGTTGTCGAAAAAATTGACGTTTTTAATTTCATAGTATTTGTGAAGTTTTTCTGAATAGCTTGAATATTTGATTTTATTATTGTTTAACGAGACGTTTAAGAGTTTACATAGGCAAAATGGTACGTACTCAAGCCGACAAAGTAGCAGCTATCTTAATAATTGGTGAATCTAGAAAGAATCTCCATAAAGCGCAACGTTTATTTAATGAGAGATACCCAGATCGCCCTATCTCAAAAACTTATTTGAGGGAGCTTCTTCACAAGTATGAAGCAACAGGTGTTGTTCAAGATGCCAAACGATCTGGTCGACCAACATTTAGAGATGATAAAAAAATTGATATAGTTGCTGGAATGGTAGTAAATCCTACTTCCTCTTTAACTAAAGTTGCGTCTATCTGTGAAGTAAGTGAAAGTACAGTATAGAGAGTGTTGGCTAAAAATGAATTTCATCGATATAAGTTAAAAATGGTGCACCACCTTTCGGATGACGACCCCGACAGAAGACTCGAATGACAAATGAAATTAGTTAGAACCCACATTACACAAAAACAATTTGTTTCAGTGACGAAAGTACTTTCTGCCTCAATGGAAATGTGAATACACAAAATGTAAGGTATTGGAGTGACACAAATCCTTACAGATTTCGTGAACAGCATACCCAATTTCCTGAAAAAGTTAATGTTTGGGCAGGTATTTTGGGAAGCCACATAGTTGGTCCTGTCTTCCTAAATTCAAATTCAAGCGGTGAAGTGTATCTGGAGATGTTACAAAATGCAATTGAGCCGTGAATTCTTGAAATTCTGGAAAATAATCCAGATTTTAGCAGCAAAACTAATGTATGTTCTGATAATAACCAACAGCGT
>CAJUYG010004374.1:0-16980 GCA_910591675.1 Galerucella calmariensis
TGGTAATATTGTACCGAAACTAGTAGCACACATTATAAGTGTCCTTTTTGAGGAACTTTTATTAAAAATTTTGTGGTTTGGACTTTGAGTTCCATTGAACCATTGGTTTAATAAGATTAATATTCACTTTTCATAAATAATAATTGACCGTAAAGAACAAAGTACAGACCTGTCGAGAACTGTCAGTGTGACAGTAGAAAAAGACGTAAGACACATTGCCGCTACGAAAGTAACGCCTCCATAGTATTTTAAATTCTCGATTGATAGGTTGAGCTTGCGCGTAATCTAAACATCAACCAATCAAATTTTTGTAAGTCAAAGAGTAGGGTTAAGATTTGTAATACATTTAAACGGTTCATTATTGGGATATTTTGATTGGGATTAATCACAGACCTGCCTTTTTTTCCATTTCCTCCTACGTAATGTGTTAGAAAGACATTAACAATCGATGACGCACACCAAGAAGGGTATTATTTCAACTATAGTTCTAGTTGTGAATGCAATTCATTTGATACCCATTACCCAAATTAAGGGTACTATATATAAAATCTACCAATTTGTAATGGCGGCCATCTTGTTTCAAGAATCATTGTCATCACAATTGAAGTGATGTACCAAATTTCAGATCAATCTGTCAACAGCAAGATGGTACAATTTCAATAAGTTCAAGCTCTACTTCTAAAGCCCTTTCATTTGATACCCAAAATAAGGATATTGTAACAAATATGGAATCCCCCAATTTGTTGTAGCGGCCATTTTGAATGTGTTTCTTATAATGTACTGTAGTCAAATCCTTTTATTTAATATTCAAATTAAGAGTGTTGAAGGAAAAAATGTAATCCGCCATTTGGCGGAAGTGGCCATTTTGGATTAGCAATAATTATAAATACAGATAATTATATTGTCATCGGAACTATAGGTGTGTACCAAATTTCAAATTAACCTACGAACAGGAAGAGGCCAATTTAATTTAATCACTGAATTTGACGTAACAAACAACAAATTGTTCAAAAATACGTGATTAAGTTATTATTAGCTTCACTAAAATATTCTGCCCTTTTGCATGCTTTTGAAAAAATTTCCTTTTTTTTTCCAGTGTATGGTACAGGCAATTTGCGCAGTTATTCATCCAGTAAATTCACTGTTGCAATGGACAAAATGATAAAATGTCGTGGATCAAACGAGTCTTTCATTTCATGGAAATATAAATTTTTGAAAGAAATTCATCCATCAAGTTGAGTCGAACCATTCAACTGTTCTATAAAAATGATATTTGGGATTTTCCGGTTTAAAAAGATTTTTCTTTGAAAATATAAATTCTTATTTTTTCCCCATTAAATCACGTTGACCACCTAATTAAACATCAGAACTCAATAAAGGGAAGGTTTTTTTCCGTTTTGCCGAGGAAGTAATTCTATCCGGTGGCATCGACCTCTTACTGAGGCCACTTAACTCTATAAAGTCGCAACGGCAAAAAATGTTAATGCCATCTATTAAAAAAAAGCAATCATTGGAAGTGACATTGCATTTCGCGAGTTGAAACTGATACATGGAATATCAATCAACACTGTAATTTTTTTTCGAATTATTTGCCTGGATGAATTTTTTCATATTGTGGGCTTAATTTTGGAGAACTTTATTACATACCCAAGTTAGTTTTGATGCTTCTGTAGGAATACATTGATATTATAAATATAAACAAATTTTTTGTTATATGTTAGCTATCCCCATTTTTTCTCCTATTACTCCGTACTATGTTTGCTTTGGTCTTCTTTTCCTAGCTCATTGTATCTCACTCAACTCACATTATTAATTCGATGGAAATGCTCCCACCAGCTAAGCTGTCGATTTTCAATGAATTCCAGCACTGGCTTCATTTCTAGGTTTTCTCCCACTTTTGTGTTTCTCATTTTATCTTTTTATGTGACACTACTGAATTTTCTGAGATACTTGTTCTACGGTCTGAATTTGACTATTTGCCGCCGCGAGTACTTATGACTCACATCCAAATGTAAGGGATGATCCAAATATGGTTTCACAAACATTCAATTCATTTCATTTAATAACTATTGATTTTTAAATAAATATATATATATATTTACAGGGGACTGTGAATCATAATAGTACTTTATATGGTCTCTTTTTAACGAACTATGTCTCAGAAATTGGAAATCGATATTTCTTCCTTTCCAATGAACAAATTTTTAAGACTATGGTACACCTTGGAAGCATTTTATATTCTTGTATTTATTTCTATGTCTTGGTTCCCTTCATTATTGATGTTTACTCCTAGGTATTTGAGTTCTTCTGCTTGTTCCAGATCTTTTCCGTTAAGATTTACATTTATTGGGTATCTTCTTCTTCTGTCACCATTACTTTTGTCTTTTCTATATTTATTTTCAAGTTTCTATTTCCTAGCTTCGCATACAAAATGTCCAGGATCCTTTGCAGATCCTGTTCGTTTTTTGCGAGTATTGCGAGATAATCTGCAAAAGCGCAATCACGTAGATAAACGGGCTGGGCTGTAGATGTCTGTGTCCAATATACAATTGCTTAGTATGTTGTCTGGTGTCTTATCAGATCATCTAATATTTAAGTTGAATAAAAATGCTCTTGATACTCCTTCTTGTCTTAGACTACTATTGATTTTGAATTCCTTTGACACCATGTTGTCTGTTCTTACATATATTGTATTGTCGTCATTATCATTGAATTTTCAGAGCAAATAAAGACTGTACAATCGAAATGGTATTTAATATCTTGAACGTGCAAAATGTATTACAAAATATATGTCACTCTATCTGACTTCTTTTTATAAACTGTTGTTGCTATGATTACGTAAAATACGTAAAATAAAAATATATAGTAAGTAAGTAAATCGCTAACTACAATACTTTCCATTTTTCATTTTACTTTATCTATGCATATAATGAGATGAAAACTAAAATAAAAAAAATATCAAATGAGAATTGCTAAGTGTCTGAAGAAAGTCCCATCTTTCCATTCATACTCACTAGCCTTGGTCTTAGTCTGGAAGTGGCTTGGTCATACCAATACTCGAAAACACCTTCTAATACCTTTTCTATAATAAAAAAATACTTTATTTTCATGTGCTTCGTACGATGATGGTACTCTGGGTTATGACAAAGTCGTATAGTTGCTTGATTGTCTATCAACACAGTAGGAACTTGCTTTGGATAACCCATCCCTTCATATAGTCTCGACAGCCATATGATTTCTTTAACTGCCTCATTAGCTGCTACTAGCTCTGCCTCTTGCCTTTGACTTATCCATGAAACTGCACCTCCTGCATATGTAATTACAACACCTGAAGTGGAACGACCAGTTCTATTGCAACCTTCAAAATCTGCATCACTGTAGCAATCCCACTTGGTTCTTCCATCTGATCTGTAACATATTCCAGAAGTAAGTGTACCTTTTATGTACAGAAATACTCTTTTTAGTCTAGCTACATCTTCTGTGCTTGAGCAGTCTAGTGTTCTTGACAATACACTAACAGTGTAGGCTAAATCTGGTCTAGTGCCAACCATTAAGTACATCAATGCCCCTACAGCTTCTCTGTATGAAAAGTTATAAGTTTGATCTCTACTTTCTTGATTATATGCTTCTAACTTCACCATAGGCGTTGACACTGGTTTGCATTGACTAAAATTAAAACGATCTAATATATTTCTTGCATATGCTTGTTGAGAGATTTTAATTGAACCGTGTTCAAACTGTTCAATTTCAAAACCTAGGAAGTAGGACGCTGGCTTAACAGTAATTTTGAATTCATTCTTCAGTTCATTCAGGAAGAATTCCGCTTCTTTCGGATCATTAGCCATTACCAATCTATCGTCCACAAACAATGCCACCATTATTTTTCGATTCTGACTACCTCTTATGTACAGACTCGCAATAAATCCTGCTGCTTTGAGAAAAGTGTTGAAACTTTTATTCCAACATCCTGGAGCCTGGCGGAGCCCATATAAACTCCGTAAGAGCTTACATACTTTCTTGGTCCCATCAGTATAGCCATCTGGCTGCTCCATGTATATATCTTCATCCAGTTCACCATATAAAAAGGCTGTGCACACATCAAACTGCATAAAATTCATATTTTCTGTAGCTGCGATGCTTAACATGGCTCGTATCGTGGTTAGTCTAGCAACTGGGCTGGAAGTCTCATTAAAATCCACTCCATACTTCTGGCTGAAACCTTTTATTACAAGTCTTGCCTTATACTTGTCTATTGTACCATCTGGATTTATCTTAACTTTATATACCCAATGAGATGGTAACCTTTAGGTAGACTTGTTAGTTCCCAGGTATGGTTTTCTTCCAAGGATTGTATTTCACCCTCCATTGCCTTCTGCCAATGCTCTTTATTCTCTCCACTCAGAGCGTCTTCATAAGTTTCAGGTGTGGTGACTTGAAAAACTTCTTCTACTCCATACAAAACGTAATCTTCTAAGTGTGTCGGCTTGGACAACTTTGAACGGTCTCTTAAGCTTCTGGAAATCTGTGAGAGTGGATTTTCGCTTGCCTCTGCTTCTGGCTCAGACTCATCACTGCCAGACACTTCTTCGGATTCTAACTCAGCTTCTTGAGCATTGTTCTTCTCATTAGATACATCTTGGTCGGGTGACTTTCCTTCAGTTTGAACCTCTATGTCTTTTAATGGCAACTTCACATATTCACATGGATTTATCTTCTGTTCAAATATGACATCTCTGCTAACAATGACTTTATTTTCTTCTTCTACCCATATTCTATAACGCTCATCTCCGTCATACCCGATTAAGTATCCTTTTATGGATTTTCTGTCCATTTTCTTACGTTTCTGGGCAGGAACGTGGGCATAGCAGACTGAACCAATAATTCTTAAATATTTAATCCTTGGTTTCTTATCTAACCAAAGCTCGTAAGTACTTACACCATCCACAGATGATTTGCCTGTTCCATTTAATATATATAGGGATGTTGTTACAAACTCAGCCCACATAGCCTCTGGAGAAACTTCATTTTTATTAGAATATTCAAAAGTTCTTGCCATTTCAATAGTTGTGCGAAAATCACGTTCACAAATTGAATTTTGCTGTGGTGTGTAAGGGGCTGTTAGTCTCTGTGTAACTCCCTCTGCACTTAAAATGTCTCTAATTTCTTTATTATCCATCTCACCACCATTATCGCTTATCAGTTCTTTAATGGAATGGCCTACTGTTTTTGCATGCTGAAGAACCTTTTTCCAATATTTCTTTTACTTCTGATTTTTGAGTCATTAGATAGCCATATCGAAACTTTGTATAACTATCCTTAAAAATAACCAGATATTTCTTCTTGGAAAATGCTGATAGTAACTCTCCTGGTTTTGTCGATTTTTCTCTTTCACCAAATGGTAGCCTGTTGGCCTTTCCATATATACACGGCTCGCATAACGGTTTTTCTGATTTATCTGTTTTCATATGCAACTCTTTTTGCATTTTGCTTGAACGTGTCTTATATCTTGATGGCCCCATCTCTCATGGTACAGCTGCAGTCTATGATCAACAATGCTTACCTCAGGATTTTCTTCAGGTTCTAATGATTTTATTGTTGCTTTGAATAGTGTGCCACCGATTTCTCTGTTTCCAGATAGTTTTAACTTTCCCTGATTTGTAAGCCAACACTCTGTTGCTGTAGATTTGAATAAACTTCTTTGATTTTTATCTTGTGCTGCTAACACAGAAAACAGAATTCTACATAGTTTAGGAACATACCATACATCTTTAAGTAAATATAATTCTCCAGTGGTGAAGTTTTTTACTTTAATTGTTCCACTACCTACAGCAGGTAGGACTTCTTTTCCTGCTGATCTTATAGCATATGGCATTTCAAACTTCTTAAAATCTACATAATACAAATCGGTGTTTGTCACATGTTTTGTAGCACCATTGTCTATCCACCAAGTAGATGAATCTGTAGGAATGTCAACTGAAAGGGCTTCTATCATAAGTCCTGTATTATCAACGGATTAAACTTCTTGAGTTCGTTTTGGTCTACCATCCGACTTCCATTTTTGACAATCTTTGACCCAATGTCCAACAGAATGGCAATAATTACATTTATCTTTACGAGAGTCACTTGGATGTTGAGTTTTAAAGTTACTCTTATTTTTAACTTTATTTTTAGTCTTGAACTTTTGATTTGAATCTGCAGCTAAAGCTTCCTGTTAAACAAAACTCTCTCTTTGTTGTTTCATAAAATTTCTTTCAAATGAACAAAGTTGAGTTGTCAAATCTTCAAAGGTTTAATCTTCATTCTTCAAAAACATCCAACTTGATTTTAAAGTGATGAAAGAATTGGGCAGAATAGCTAGAGTCTTACGAACCAACAGTAAATCAGGTAAAGCATTCTCGCCTTTTGCTTTAAGACCTATGTTTAATTCATTCCAAAGAGCTTTCAACTTTGCGATGTGCATGGAAACATCCTCTTCATCATTCCAAGTGAACGCAAAAAAATCAGCACAAATCTTGTATAACTGATCTTTTGTCGATGCCTCAAACTGTTGCTTCAATGTATTCCAAACCCCAAACGCAGTCTCTTGATCCATTATTTTCTGATAAACAGCATCAGTAACAGAACTCGCAATCATGGACTTGGCATAACTATTTGACTTTCTAAACAGATCTAATTTGGCTTTGTGCTCTTTTATGGCAGCCTCTGATTGAATTCCTTCTAGCTCTTCAGGTTTGACTAACTAGCCATCAATAACGTCAAGGGCACCTTCATGATAGTCTAGCAGATCCCTTATTTTACTTTTCCATATTGGCCAATCTGACTGACCTTCTAAAGGTTTTACGTGTTTGAAAAATTCCATTTTATTTTAAGTATTGAGTTTGGCTGTACGTATATACTTAAAAAAATACACTCGAAAGTATTATTTTGGCGTAGTACTTCAGACCAACTACACAATAATTCTTGGTAACTTTTATATTTACTCTGAACCAGCAGTTCTTAGCTTATCTGGGCCCATAGCCTATTGAATTTTCAGAGCAAATAATGACTGTACAATTGAAATGGTATTTAATATCTTGAACGTAAAAAATGTATTACAAAATATATGTCACTCTATCTGGCTTCTGTTCATAAACTGTTGTTGCTATGATTACGTAAAATAAAAACATATAGTAAGTAAGTAAATCGCTAACTACAATAATTATATCATTCACCAATTGTTTATCTAGTCCAAACGAAAGCCTAGAAGGATATAAAAGGAGTACGACAGGATTGGAGGACGATCTTAGGGTGTCAAAAGGGAAAGGGAGAGTTATGGAGGACGATCTTAGGGTGTCAAAAGGGAAAAGGATAGTTATGAGAAGAATGGTGACAGGTGACTTCAATGCCGAGAATACTGCTTGGGGAGGGAGAAAACGGTCAGGAGATCCTGGAGGAAGTGTTGACATCCAACGGGTTGGCGGTGCTGAATGATCGACTGTTGTCGACCTTTGTGAGGGGTGACGGAGGTTCATTATTTATTGATATAACAGCGTGTGATGAATAGCTGGGGGAAAAAGTGAGTAGTTGGAGGGTACTGAGGGTACTGAAGAAAGCTTGAGTTCACTTAGGTATGTGGAGACGAATATAAGAAGAGGGAGATGGTGATATGGTGAAAAGGCTGTTGGATGACAATGGGGAGTACTTTTTGGAACCATTCAACAGGATACTGAGGGAGAAAGAGTTCCTGGAAAGGTGGAAGGTGGCCAGGGTTGCCCTTGTGATGACGAGAAGACGGGTAGGGATGGGAAGCGAGCGGGGGACTACAGGCCCATCAGCCTGCGGTTTGGGTGAATTGATGGAGGGGATAATAAAGGTTAGGATTGAGGAGGAAGTTGGTAGGAATGGGGGTTTTGAGGAAAATTAAAATGGGTTTGTAGAAGAAAAATCATGCATCTCAGCGCTGGGCAGGGTAGTGAACTTGGTACTTGGGACTTAGGAGTGAAAAATTGTCCCTGCTCGTGTTCTTCCACGCAGGGGACGCGTTTAACAGTGTCAGTAAACGGGCGGTGTTGAGCGCGTTGATGAGGCTTGGAGAAGGGGAGGGGCTAGTTAATTTGGTAGAGGACTATCTGAGGGGGCGTGCGATAGTTGACACTGGGGGGAGAAGGTATGGGACGGAGATTGGGACCGACGCTTTGGAAGTGTGTGTTTGATGAAGTTTGTGGGATAGCACGTGAAGAGGGATGTGAGATTACGGTGTATGCGGACGATGTCTGTCTGGTATGTACGGCGCAAAGTGAGAGGTGGAGATAGAAAGAAAGGCGGAGAGGGTGTGTGGGAAGATTGTGGAGAAGATAGAGCGGTGTGGACTGAAAGTGGGTGAGGATAAGACTGTGGGGCTACTGGCGAAGCGGTGAAATATATAGGGATAGCCAATTTATCCTTCAAAATCCATATGTTGAAGTCTGCACAAAAGGCGAAAGTAAGGGCAGCATGGCTGGGAAGATTAATGGGTAATGTGAATGGACTGGGAGAGGGGAGGAGGAGGGTAATTGGTAGGACGGTAAAGCAGAGTATGTTGTATGGCGCGGAAGTGTGGGGTGAGAAAGCAGATGTGGGGGTTAGACCACTCCTGCGGGTGCAGAGAGGGATACTCCTGAGTGTGGTGCAGGCGTACAGGACAGTGGGTGGACTGGCAGCAGCGGTGCTGTCAAGGTCCTATCCATTCGATTTGATAGCTAGAGCCAAACAGAAACGCTGGAGGGGTGAGACCAGAGATGGAGTACAGGAATAGATAGATGGGGAAAAGGAGAGAAGGTGGGATGAGTATAAGGGTGCGCCAAAGGGAGCGATTGGGAGCGGGAGAAATTGGGTGAACCGGAAATTCGGGAAGGTGAACTATTTCTTTACGCAGGTGCTCACCAGGGATGTTGGAGGAACGAGGAAGTTTTGAAGACATTGGAAAATAAATTGGGAGAGGCGATGTATTGGGAAAATATGGTGGAAACTATGTTGAGGGGATAGAAGGAATGGATGGAGTTAAATGACGTAGTATGATTAGGGAAAGAGAAAGGATCGACATATGGCATGAGAGAGGTAGAAGTGATAGAAGGAAGAAGATGACAAAAAGTGTGTGAGGGACCGCCGCCCATCTTGAAGTGTGTTAGGGTAGTGATTCCAAAGGTTTGGGGTGGGTTTGGTAGGTAGGCACTCCCGTGGGGATGAGTCCAACACTGTCTGGGTACTGGTTAAGAACCCAGTCGAACATGAGTTTCCCATCTCGGCCAAAAAAAAATTGTTCATCCACGTTTATTTTGTTGAATGCCTCTTTAATTCCATTTTTTGGCACTCTGTCAAACGCCTTTTCTAAATCAACGAGCCCCTGGTATATTTCCAAATTTCTTTCCATTATTCCCATCATATGAACACCAAAAATAGGACAGGAAGTATTGCTCAGCAGCCCAAGGGCGCAACAATTTATAACCCTATATAGCCCTGATTTCCGAAGTTTTTCACCATCTTTCACTTGATGACTTTAACGTTTCACGTGAATTTTTTGACCAAACGTCAGTGTATATCAAAGTTTTTTGTTATATTATCCTATTTTTTTGGTTTATTCACATGCAGGACACACTTTAGTGGAAAATTCTTGAGGAAATGGTATTCGAAGTTTTTCACTATCTGTCACTTGAGTTATTTCACGTTTCACGTATTTTTTCAATTGAACGTTAATGAATGCCAAAATTTTTTATTATTTTTTCCTATTTTTTGGTTAAACGAGAAACAGCCACTCATGCAGAAATAGTACCTATGTTGTGTCACGGGGCAGAAAATGAGCGTCTTGACACAGAACTATTTTCGCCTATGAAATAAACCAAAAATGGTGAAGTATATGTTGCTTTCGTTTATTTGGGCTTCAAGCACTTGTGCGTGACGCCTCAGTCGTCACGACTTTCGAGCAAATCGAACACGATTTTTTAGGATCCTCAAAACCACCTGACATGTGCCAATGCCAATGAATTTCCTGTGTTGTTAGAAGAACAGTTTTCAATTATAATGTTTTTGATAATAAAATTTTGCATATTTAGGTATTTTTAGTGAGGTTTAAATAGTATTAAATCGTAATCGGCACAATCTTAACCTTTAAATAAACGTCAAACCAGACAAACGTCAAATATTTAATGTCCGTGGACTTTTCGTATGTGCTTGAGGGGCAAGGGGAAGGTAAGACTAGGCGTCACGCCCGGTAATAAACGAATGGAATTCAGTCACTACGAGCTGCTACTAGCAGCCAAAAGTAAATAATCGAAAGCACCTATAATATGATATATTCTGACGTCAAATTGAGAAATTTATCTGGAACGGCGAAGTACTCAAGTGACAAATGGACAAAAAAATCGTGGCGTTGAGAATTTTCTGCATTTGAGCTGCTAAACGCTTTAGTCTAGGACTGCTTAAGTTCATTTTCTGCCCTTTTGAGACAAAATTTACTATTTTTAGACACTTCACCGGAAAACCAATCAAAAATCAACACCAACAATAAAGCGGAAAGTATTGGTTAGCAGCGTAAGCATGGTCTTTTATGTCGGTGAGAAAGAGTTTTGTGACACATGCAGAATAGCTTTAACAGTCCTTAACTATCAACTATCCTCGCTTCGCTACGCCCGCCAGAGCTCATTTTTTTGCCCTTATGACACATTTGGCCTGACTCTATAAGAAGGTGGTTAAAATAGTAATTAGTGTAATAACGTGGTTAGGGATAAAATTTTAATCACTCGTCTAGTCACGCCATCCTTGTTTTGGATTCAATAAAACCAAAATTAGCCACGGTTATTAAACTTCGTACGCCTAATTACCGTGATTTAAGTAGTTTGAATGTATCATGCGAAGGTGGCCGACTCTGTCGTTTTTGACAGAACTTGCGCCGAAATGCATCAACGTCAAATTGCAAATCCGATGAGGTTATGTTTTGCGGGCACATGTTATCAGACTCCGAATACCGACTGTTGTTTTTTCAAGACTACATTAGTTATTAGGTAATCATTTTCAACAGTGAACACTGTTTAGTTTGTGAAATGTTCATTAATGTTATTTTTTTGTTTGCTTTCTATTTAACAATTTGTTGTTTGCTCAATAAAGTTGTGCTCTCAATAAATGTTAATAGTTTTTAATGATTCACAACATAATAATCAACAGTAACTTAAAAATGGCGTGCGATCAGTCTTTCCCTTGTGTTTCTTCCGACAGTCAGTATGTCACACCTAAAAATTCAATAATTTATTTCAGTCCAAAAAACATTTCAAATAGCTTACTAACCACGATAGGGAGGTCATTGTTTCCTAGGTCGTAGACGTCATCATCATCTTCGTAGTCCTCATCATATACTTTTCGCCGCTTTCCACTCACTATAATCACTTTGGAGTGAATAAAGCACAACCACCAGAGAAACCTGCTGGTTAAGACTAACCACATTCTGGAGGTTAGAATGGTTAAAAAATTAAACACTTTGGTGTTATAGAATTCGAAATCCGGTAAAGTGGTTACCTTAAAAACTGGCCTTGCTTTTTACCACTCAGCTGAGTGGTTAAGTTGTAACCACCCCCTTATAGAATCAGGCCGAATATACTATCGATTCATAATTTTTAGCGACTTATTTCGAATGAATCAAATCTTAGAATACTTAGCGAATATGTAGGAGTTAGGTGAGTCGATACTGAAAATGTATTGTATATTCATTGTACTTGTTTGAGTTTTTATTAGTTATTTTTTGCTCACTTGTTAAGTACTTTGATTTGTAATAACGAAATTGTAGTCAACTACTTTTTACTGTTATATTCATATTAATATCAGTTCACATTGATGTTTCGTCACATCATTATTCTAAATAATAAAGCTAGTATTTTTTTACAAAAAGGTACCCCACGTCAAAAATGTATTCAATTACTTCACTCGTTGGTGGTTGAATCATATAATTTCCACTTGATTGGTTCATTGAATTCTGAGCAATTTGCCTGTGAAGACAAACACGCTTTATATTCGTTAATATGGAAATCACGACAATAGCAAGATAAATGACCATTTCAATTTTTTTCTTTAATATATTCATCAAATTTTACGTTAACAACCGCTGGTAAGATACATAACAAGATCTATTTACCATGCTCCTATATGCAAAATCGGCAAATCCTTGTTTTATTCATTAAACTCCGCTATTTGCATGGTAAAGTGTCTGGAATTCAGAAAATCTGGAATATATTCTTTTAAATGCTGGAACATGATCCTACGTTGATGGAACTAATTTATTTCTGTTGATGGTTTCTATACAGCCATGAATTTTCCGTATTATGGAAATTTCATTCCTCTTACACTTATTTCACTGAAAAATGAAGGGTTGTCACTGAAAAGAGACAATGGTATATGTAATTTTAATCAATTTTAATAAATTTGAGATACTCATAGGGATCATACGGGACTAAGTTCTGTCTTTTCGAATAGCAAATTACACAATCACTTACAAATAAAATAATTCTGAATACAGAGTGGGTCATCAGGAATTGCACATCATACTCCTATCTCGTCTTAATCGTGCGCTAGCGAGTTTTGCAAATTATGCGAGTTGAACAATGTCGCTCTCTTCATAACCTGTTTACGTACAACGTTTTATCTCATTCCGCGATTTTAAAATATTCAAAAAGTCTTCAATCACAATGGTAAAATTAAAGTGGATTTAAATGGTGTTAAAAGTATTGTAATTATAAAGTATTCACCCAGAAAATTGACTTACTGTGTCCTTAATAATGTTGTTCTCAATGTTTATAAATCTTAAAATACTATTGATTCAAAATAATGGGGTATAGCCCGTGGACTGGGCTATCTATCGGGCGCGTCCCCAGGGACTAAGTCGCCGGTCCCATGGTCAGTGGCAAAAATAAGTAGGGTGAGGGAAGCTGAACCTTCCCAAAAGCCTTTGCGAAACATGCCACCGCGGACCAGCCTACCCAAGCTAAGGTGTAAGGAATCGTGCCGACAGCTGAATGGCCGCAGGGTGATATGCAGTCACGAACTATCCCCCTGGGGAACCGGGCAAAACCCAATTGTAATTAGCCTTCCTCTGGTAATGCGGATCTCTGCCAGAGGTGACCAACCCTTCCCTTGCTACTCGTGGAAACACACATGAAAAATCAAAAAACAAAAACAAATCCCGAGGCTGGACAGAAGTGCTCACGTCAATCAAAAGCAGTAGCTGGGGATGAACAGAAATGTCCACTCCAAAATAATGCACAGAATAAGGCTGGACATGGAAGATCACCTCGTGATGTAACACAAAGGCCTAGGCGAAAGCGCATTTGCGGCACCGAAGCCAAAAAGAGGAAGAGAGCGAAGGAATCATGCGGCACCGAAGCCAAAAAGAGGAAGAGAGCGAAGGAATCAGGGGTGGCAGCAACTACAAGTGCACCCCCCTCCAACTGATCGACTCCAATCGACTCTTAATAGGTGCTCTGCGGGAATCAAAGGTCCTGCCTCCCAGCTATAATGAGGAACTGGAAAGGTACACAGTATCTATCCAAAACAAAATAGACATTGCCTATAAGGAATCCTGTCCGATGGGGATGGTTCAGATAGGTGGCACGACCAATACCTGGTGGTGCCCTGAACTGTAACACCTCAGAAAGACAGCGAGAACGACCTTCAACATGGCAAAACGAACAAAACTCAAAGAGGACTGGGGAATATATAAAGCCAACCTCAAAGATTTCAAAAAAGTCTGAAGACAAAGGCAAAGAGAAACCTGGAGAGCCTATTGTGAGGCAGTCGAAGACTTCCTACAGATTTCTAGGCTACAGAAAGCACTCTCAAACGACCACCATGAAAGTATCGGCATCCTGACAAGGGAAAATGTCGACAAGGCCGCCAACCTCCAAGAGAGCGCTGAGATTCTTATGGAAACTCACTTCCCAGGTTTTGTCTTTCCTGGAACGTTAAACTGGATGGAAGTACCAACAACACCTTCACAATACGACTGGCAATCTACTAGTGCAGTAATTGATGAGAACAATATGAAGTGGGCTTTTCCCCCTTCAAGTCACCAGGACCTGACGGAATAAGACAAGTCCCACTTCAATGGGAAATGGATAGTCTTATGCCGCACCTGGTTGGAATTTTCAGAGCCTCTTTAACTCTGAGGTATATACCCAGTAAGTGGATAGAAATACGAGTGGTATTTATACCCAAACCAGGTAGGATGGACTACACCTTACCAAAAGCATTCCGACCGATTAGTCTCACATCGTTATTTTTAAAAACAATGGGGAGGTTATGCGAGCGGTATATAAGAGATGAAGTGCTAGTTCACAACCCACTCCATCCAAATCAGCATGCATATACTCCGGGAAGGTCAACTGATTCGGCCCTTCACCAAGTGGTGGGCAGAGTCGAAAGATCATTGGACAACAAAGAATACACCCTGGGTATATCCATAGATATCGAGGGAGCGTTTGATGAAACAACCTTTCCAACAACTACCCAGCAACTCAACTCCAGGAATGTACCTCTGGTAGTAGGAAAATGGATACTCAAGATGCTCTCTAGTAGAGCAATAAGTATCAATGTAGAAGACATCACAGTAAGAGGACTGGTCATGAGGGGATGTCCACAAGGAGAAGTCTTATCATCCCTTCTGTGGAACATAGTCCTAGACACCCTGATTAATCACCTCAACAACAATGGGCTTTACACAATTGCATACGCAGATGACATTATCTTGCAGACTGGCAAATTTGTGAACACACTATAAATTAATTGAAACATGGTGTAAGGAAAATTAACTTTCGATCAATCCCAGGAAGACTGAGATGGTCCTTTTCACCAGGAAAAGAAGTTTATCGGGTTTAAAACCTCCCGAAATCTTCAAAAGCAAACTAAACTTTTCGGAAGAGGTGTAATACCTTGGCATTATCCTCGACAGGAAACTAACATGGAACTTTCATCTACACAGCAGAGCAAAAAGAGCATATGTGGCTTATAAGCAGTGTCGGGGTACAGTGGGACGCACATGGGGTCTGTCACCCCGTGTGGTCACCTGGAT
The DNA here is from genome assembly GCA_910591675.1 of Galerucella calmariensis. Classification (NCBI taxonomy): domain Eukaryota; kingdom Metazoa; phylum Arthropoda; class Insecta; order Coleoptera; family Chrysomelidae; genus Galerucella; species Galerucella calmariensis. The sequence continues at coordinate 15,065 of CAJUYG010004374.1, forward strand.
CTACACTGCAATAATAAGACCCATATTATCGTATGGAGCAATTGCATGGGGACCGAAGGTTCTACAAGCAACGGCCATCCAAAAATTATATCAAATACAGCGAATGGTTTGTTTAAACATCACAGGAGCCATGAGAACAGCACCAACCGCAGCAATGGAACTAATTACTGGTCTGACCCCTCTGGACCTGTACGTCAAGGAGGTTGGGGTGATGGCCATGGTACGATTACGCACGGCTGGTGTGAACCCCGAAGTAGGAGTGGGCCAATTGACGTTAAGCCTATGGCAGGAAGCGGTTACTGCGCTACCTCTGCTGCAGGCAGCCAATGATGCAATGGAACCCAGGTTTTTGTTCATTGAACCCCACAAAATACAAATAAAACAGAACTCAGAGCCAGATGCTGCAAATGCAATACGCATATATATACAGATGGTTCAAAAATGAAAGACGGCTCAGGATGAGGATTTTACTCGAGAGCACTGAGCCTAAGGATTAAGTGGGAATGGGAAACAATACCAAGAGGACCTAGGACCCAGTGACACCTGTGGCCTAACGACTTCGACAAACATTACATCCATGCTCAATCCCTTAAGAGATGGGATGGAATCAAAGGATGCAGTCCTGCCAGGATCACCCTGGGCAACCCTGGGCAGCTGGCACCGAAGAAATATTTGGCGATAACCAGAAAAAACCTACGTTCAACAGTAGGATTTCTGACCGGCCACTGTCAACTAAGGAAACACCTCCTTACTATAGGGCTAGTGGACACACCTCTATGCAGGATGTGCGAACAGGAAGATGAAACTGTCAGGCATGTCTTATGTGAGTGTCCGGAGTTATCGTCAATACGAGAGTGTGTGTTCGGTGAGTCTTGGCCTACACCTGCCGATATAGTGAAGATGTCTCCTAGTGACCTGTCCACCTTCCTGAGGACAGGATGGACGATGACCTAGGAGGACAACTTCTCGGGAGGATGTACAATGGGTCACATGTGGCCTAAGTGCTGTGAGCCTACATTCACCCTCCCTACTCTACAGATACAGAGAATGGGGTAATTGTCTGCTCAAATGATGAAATAATTGTCAGTTTTGACAGTACCTAATCGATGAATTATACTTCAAAACCCAAACAGTTACGTAAAGTTTTCACATAACTACTATTCATAACTGATATATGAAGGTTATGAAAAATGTGACGTTACCTAACGTCAAGGAGTGACTTAAAGTGTCACATTTGATAGCGGAATAGATAAAAACTTTTCATTACACCTCCACTCGTTTAAGAAAGTTATAAATATCAATATAATGTAGGTTTTAACAAATTACCCAGTCGAACATGAGTTTCCCATCTCGGCCCGAAAAAAAAGGTTTTAACTAATTAAATTGTTTAATTTCATCATTTAGTATGGGTCTACATCAAGTAAAAGCCTCATGTATTCAAATTTTAGTGATTGATTGTGAATTATTAATAATTTATAATCATGATGATCTTTAAAAGTAAATAAAAAATAAATAACGGGTAAAATGGACAAGGCCAAGACTTTGCGCGCAAGACCAAGACCAAATAAGCAAGACCGAGACCAAGCCCGGACGATTTGAGCGAAACCAAGAACAAGACCGAATAAGGAAGACTCAAGACTATCCGAGTCTTGGCGACTTAACCTCTATAAACAGGAGCATGTGTACATATCATACGAATTGCGCATATCAGGGTAATAGTTCGCAAACACAATAATTACACACGTTGTTTGGAAATAGTTTTCACTAGTGGGAAAGTCAATCTGCATCAGACTACTTGATTTCTGTTCAATTACTGGAACATCGAATTAACATTCATGTGCTTTTTTCTTAAATCTTGCTAGTAGTGTATATACACCACAGTGGTGAAGACATTTATAAGCCTCGCACCTCATTCC
>CAJUYG010004375.1:0-16978 GCA_910591675.1 Galerucella calmariensis
AGCCCCACTCTTTCTAAGTAGTCAATCATCCTCGAGACTGAATCTTGGAATCTTGTACAAGAAAACGCACATTCGCCAGGCAGTTGAACTAGTTTATTATGTGCTGCGCAGGTTCCTCTTCTAGGTGACAGAATCTGCACATGTGCACACAGTGCCCAGTTAACATACGTACTACGGCTTTGACACTTTTCCCATCTTTGCTTATCAGGTCTTCCGTACAAGTTAACGAATGTCCTCTAATGAACTGTCTCTGTCTTGGTGAGATTACCCACCCGCCTTATTATGGCTAATTTATTCTCGACCTTGCGCAGAAGAACGGTTCCCGGTCCAATGAATGGCGCGCACCTATGCAATCCCATACCAGCTTAGAATATACCGCCGTGCCAATCAAGTACCTATAGTGCAGCTTGGCTGTCAGGGAGAAGATGACAACTGGACCGTATATCCTTTCCCACCTTCCAATTTCTTCACCGCAGTGGTGAATCGCCGTCACTCCAGCCTGGAAAGTTTTGACTTGGTTGGAATAGCTATCCTTTAATTGTCTTAGCGCTACGAGCTCCCACACTCACTTCTGTCTTGGAGCCGTCGGTTTACAAGGTTGTCTTATGTGGAATGGAATACCAGAGTCAGCTATTATTTATGGAATACTTTCATTTTATTAGATATTTACGTTCATCAACAAACATATGATAACATTACATGACATATCATTGGAAAATGCCACCATTAGTGGCGTTTTTACAAGCAAAATGAAATTATTGGCTTGGTATCCCAAACTTCATTTTAACTTTTCATAAAAGTAGACATACAAGCATTATTATTATTATAATTTTCCATGCACAAGCTATCTTTAATAACACCTATAAAATTTCCTGATGGCATCGATACTCAGTGTACACATAATCCCACTCATTCCATTCAATTTCCTTGCAATTGTCTTGGTGCTTTAATGCTTGCGGGTTCTCATTTTCAACTACAGCATATTGAAAATTACAATACCGTCTAGCAATGTCGATACTTAGATTCCGACATACCGGTCCTTTTAAAGTCGACAAAATGCAATTGTTCCTAACTAGGGCAATATGGAATTTATACTGAGAAACGTCATTTGTTCGTTTATTGTGGGTATGCATTTCATACGTAATTGTATGATAACTAGTTCCAAGTTAATTATCCTTTTCAGAAACAAAAAGGGAATTGGGAAATAACTTCTGTATTTTATCAGTAGTAATAACCCAAGGGCATTGATAATTGTTCGAAAAAATTTTATGACAGATGTCGAAAGCTTGTTGCTTGGAAACAGACCGACGCCGTAGGCGGAGGTCTGTTGCCTATAAGCAACAAGCTTGAGAAAGTTGTCATAAAATTTTTGAGCATTTATCAATGTCCGAGGGTTATTCGGATAGAAAATTTTTTGCTTATTATAGAAAAAGAACAGATCTTAAACAATTTATCTAAAGGTGCAATTAACAAAGGAACAATTAGAAAAGTTAAATGTGACATTTCGAAATATTAAATATTAGAAACTTCAAAGTCGAAATAAATCAATATGCATCCATAGCAACGTGAAAACAGCCCCAAGGTCTGTTTTCAGTGTAATGTTGACATGATTGGGTGAAATTGTTCATGTGATAAAAAATGAGGAAATTTGATTGGTTCTTGGAACTGTTAAAAAATTTTCACGTTAATTAAACTAGATTACCTTCAAAATCCAGCACGGTTATCATAGAGATATATATTGGGAGTCTCCTTCATTTGTAAACGGGTTTTCTTGTGTAAATATTTCGTGTTTTTTTTTAATATATTTTAACTTATATTAATAACCATTCATTACCAGGTCAATTTATTTTTCAGTAGTTAGTGGATAACAATTTGAACATTCATCAATTATATTGTTAATGATAAATTGCGTTAGAAAACTTAAGCTTTTTTATTCATTTACATTTTTTACTGAAAATAGTTGTCCCTTCTAGAAGGTTCAGTATTTTTTTGTTGGAATTCAATAGACTATGAGCCCATGGGGAAAAAAGTGTCGCGATTTGAAACAGCAGCAAACCTATTCAGAAGGATAGTAGTTTATCTTGCCACCATCGGTTCCAGCACTATGGCGTTCATTTTCCCTTGTGCAGAAAAGCGCAGTGCACCTTTTTTTGTACGGCACTACTGTCAAATCTTTATTTATATGTTGTATGATCTACAGAAACAAATGCCGTACAGTTTCAAATTACCTTTTTAGACGGTAGAAAATGAGTTTTTAAAAATTTTTCTAGATTTTCCGAACGATTATTTTTGAACGTCATAGAGTCTGGACGGATTCTACTATCAAATGTAACAAACGGAGTACAGTTTCATATCATGGTTTCAGGGGGTGAAAAATGAAATGTTCAGTTTTCCACTGCGCTTTTCTACACAAGAGAAAATGAATGCCATAGTGCTGGAACCGATGGTGGCATGATAAACTATCGTTCTGAATGGGTTTGCTGCTGTTTCAAATAGCGACATTTTTCCCCATGGGCTCATAGCATATAAGGAATATATTTTCTTTCTCACTAAACTCAACTGAACTTAAACGAAAATAACACTGAAAATGACACTAGATTTTAAATAATTTTTAGTACCCACACCCCAAAATGTTTAATAAACGAATTTTGTATTTTAGGTTATATCTAAATAATTTTTATGTGCGATAGTAAAATTTCATGTTCGGCTTCGGTAGGAAACAAAATTGGAGATTTTATTTGTACTTTTTGCAGTTTTATGAATATACTAGCGAGTTTTATGGGCAATCCAGTGGCGGACCATATCGTTCCTGCGTTAATGATTGAAATCATGAACTATTTCAAACTGCGCCTGTCGTGATAGATCAATATTTAAGTGTATTTACCTTGAAACAACTTTACTGGGCGAAATGATAAGCTTGAAAACGACGAATGTCTTTCCACACATGACTCTATTATGCTGCAATTGTGGTTGATGTAATGGACGTGAAGGTTCTTACGACTAGCTGGAGAAAGAGAAAGAGGAAGAGAGAAAGAGAGGGGGGGGAAGAGCAAGAAAAAAGTTTATCATTTGACTTTCCAGGTCCGTACTGCAGCATGATATGAAGAATCGTTGAAAACAATTTTCGAGGCTTGAATAACATAATATATTGGGGTGAAGTTACAAGTCCCACTATGTAATATTTTCTTCAAGAGATCTTAAGACTTCCATTGAGTCTAGACACGATTACCTTTCCTGATGATATAAGTTATTGACATCATTTGAAGAAATATAGACTATTACTGAATACTACAGTTTATCACATGACAATGTGTTATGTTATTTTATTCAACATTCCTACAAATTCAATTTCAATTTCTATCATAGAGTTTGTTCAACCATCCTTTCCCGTTACATCATAATCGGTGACGTATTCTGCTTTTTCACGTATGTTTTATTATGTTGCTTTCGTTTATTTGGGCTTCAAGCACTTGTGCGTGACGCCTCAGTCGTCACGAGTTTTGAGCAAATCGAACACGATTTTTTAGGATCCTCAAATCCACCTGACATGTGCCATTGCCAATGAATTTCCTGTATTTTTAGAAGAACAGTTTTCACTTATAATGTTTTTGATAATAAAATTTTGCATATTTAGATATTTTTAGTAAGGTTTAAATCGTATTAAATCGTAATCGGCACAATCTTAACCTTTAAATAAACGTCAAACCGGACAAACGTCAATATTTAATGTCCGTGAATGTGCTTGAGGGGCAAGGGGAAGGTGAGACTAGGCGTCACGCCCGGTAATAAACGAACGGAATTCAGTCACTACGAGCTGCTACTAGCAGCCAAAAGTAAATAATCGAAAACGCTTTTAGTTGAATGTTATTTTACACTTAACCTCAAAATTATAATCAATGACATATGTTAAGAATTGTTATCACAATATGACAACTGAACTGTCAAAAGTAACAGATAAAATTTAAGCCAACCTTAGATGAGAAATACGTTATTGATGTTATAATTCCATCTCATCAATTTCATGAATGAGAGAGCACGCTGGACAATGTATGACGTAACGGCAAAGAATAATTGAACAAACTCTAGCTCTGGCTCCATCAGGGACAATACAGAAATATTATTCATGAAATCCTCCGTAGACGCCTTGGAGAGGAATGATATCATGCATCTCCTTTGCTACATCGGAGCCGTTTTAATAAAAACTAGAGGCTGGTTAATTTCGGATAGGTCAATGCTCTCATCCAGGGGTAGCAAAACATATATACAATACAGTTGGCAGAAGCAAACGTGAGCCCTGGTGGGCGTGTTCATGTCGCTGTAGTTGTATTTTTGTAGTAACAATTCGATATTTTGAATTGATAACCAAATATCGATACCATAAATGTCAACTGTTAAGAGATATGTAAACAAAGACAAAGTTGCTAAAAATGTAACTCTAAATATTAATAAAAAAATTTATATTGGACCAAAACTAAAACTACCGTTTGCCCTAAATGTCTATATTTTCAAATTACATGACTGTATTAATGTCATGAAAAAGAAGGGTCAAGTTTCTATGGAAAGCAACAAAATATGAACTGGTTATAGTCCAGTGTTGCCGATGCAAACATTAAAATTACCTGAACTTACTATTCAAATTATCAGAATTTGTCAAAATTACCAAAAGGACACATTGGTTAACTAAATAAAGTCTTCGACCCCAGTCAATGTGGAAAATCCCCAAAAACAATAGCCATTATATATATTCCTTCTACAAAATTTTCGAAAAACTATTGAAATTGTCTAAAAATCGGATAATCATCCTCGCATTGACAACACTGATACAGAATGAATAAAATGATGTATGTTGATGAAATCACTCGGTCATATTATTTCGATTATATTTAACAATTACTAATGGACAATCGTTAACATTGGCTCTTGATTGGTTGCTTGCGATGACCTTATTTTAGTTCGCATATTTTCCGGGGCTCATGTTTGGTTCTGACAACTGTATATAACCGTGTCATGCTCATATTACTATGTAGACGTTATAACTTTAATCCCCTCCCCCTATGGTTGAGCATTCCAATTTGGTGAATCGAACACTCTATATTATTATTTCATTGTTGGCTTCTACTCTAAAAGAATATATAAAAAATAAGTGAAAACTCAATCAGTTGGAAGATAATTTCAATGTGAACTATGCATTCACTACGGCACTAACTACTACTACTTAATGGATAGTTTCAATTGAAATGCTCTGTATAATATCCATATGTATATTATTATCAGTTTTTGTCTATATTGAATAAAACCGAAAGAGAAAAATCCAGCCTTCTGTCGCTGAGTATATAAATATCCAAAACGTGTTCGACGCGGCGTCCTGGAAATATTTTTCAATGTGAAAGGAACAGAATTATTTCCGATACACAAATTTCTAAAGAACCTCATTAATATTTGATGAGGCAATCCCGAGAAAAATACGGTAATATTTTCGAAAGTACTGAAAGGAATGCCCTATATATTTCTTAAAGAATTCTATACAAGGACGCGGGTTTTAAAAAATCCTTGTAATATATAACATTAAAATATTTTTCTTCACTTTTCTCAAACGTTTTGGTGGAAAGGATGAACGATTTTTAATGTAAAAGTGTGGCAAGGTATCAGAATAAATTACAATTGAATAAATAAATACTTCGCTTTGTTTATGACAAGCATACCTACAGTTTTTGTAGAATTGGTCAAGAATTCCTTTCATTTTATCATCTTGAAGGATGTATCTGTTCACCCACATGTTGCGTTATTCGATTGCCCGAACCTATATTGGATATATGTAAATCCACATATTACAGGAGGCAACTGGTTCTCGTCTATAGAACCAGTAAATCAATTGTTCGAAAATGGTTTGACTTACATTGGCACGGTTAGAAAAAACAATGAAAAGGTTCCTAGAGTTTTTTTTGAATAAAATAAGGGAAAGAAAGATCATCAGACTTTAGATTTACAAGACACAAAGCTAGTATCATTTTTATCTTCCATGCATCATCATAGAACTATTGGCGACATAGGCAAACCTGAAATAATAATTGATGAGTACAATTCAACTAAATCAGGAGTGGACTAGTTATTCTTGTCAGCGTAGAACTCGTAGATGGCTCCTTGCTGTGTTCTATGCAATTCTCGGCATATCAAGGTAATAGAGTAAACGCCTATATTTTTCTGAAAAGTGGTAACGTTGATCAAAAAATATCTCTAAGAAGTTTCAGAATATTACTGGGTAGAGAACTTATAAAGCAGCATTTCGAGGGAGAAAAATGATGAAAACAGTTTCCACAGAACTGTAATCATCAATTCAAAAGGTACTTGGGAGAAATTACAGGGAAACACGTTTTCAGGGAATACAGATATGGCAAGATCTGCACCATAACAGAGGAGGTATAGCTTTTTTCCCAAGGCAAGGGATATGAAAGTGAAGTCTTTTTGTGAATAATGACAAAAAGGAATTTGTAGGGACCATCTGGTTACCAAATGTGTTATGAAAGGTGAGTTAGAGTGAAACCAATAAAAAGTAAAGAAAAATCCTGCTTGTCAGATTTTGTATTAGGAGCTTTTTTGAAATTACGAGTTTATTTTCATATTATTATTTTGACAGCACTTCCAGTTATACCGACCTATATTTCACCACCGAACGATCGAAATTTTTAATATTTTTGAAGACGTGCAAAAAAGCGTATAATTTTTCATTTCTTCAATTATTAAAACACCGTGTACTCAAAAGATATGCAAGGCATATGATTGGCTGCTATTGTTCCGCACCCAGATCTTTTTGGTATTGGGCGGAGTAGAATTCAATGAGACCTCTAGCGGAAAAAATTGTAACTGTCGCAGCGGGTAAAATAATTCGTTTTGCATTTCTTTTATATTATATGTAAGTCAACGTAATTACCGTAAACTCGTGCTTTATTTGTTTGATTTTGTGTTAGTGACAAGTTTAAAACTGTGTTTTTTTATTTAACTCAACTGTCATTATTTTTGAGGTAATATTCTTATATAATCAGAGATATCATATGGAAGAGGTTATGTTATTATATTTTTTGTTTTCATTGCAGATCAGAGAGAAAATAAGTCGGTATTAGATTTAAAATATTACTCAATACAAACGTACCTTCCGTGCAACTTTTGTAGATATAACTATATCAAAAAAAATTGAAGAACGTGTCACGGGACACACGGTAAGAACTTCAGTTCCTTTTAAGCAATAATCAAATTTTTTGAATCAATACATAAATACACATAAGTATTATATATGAAGAATTTATTTTACTCTGGATGAAACTTCATTAAACAATCCATATGTAATCGATTATTTCTAATCGATCAACAATTATTACTAATTATCATCAATTGAATAATAATCGATTATCATCAATCCGATTGTATATAATCGATGAATATTCGAATATTTTCAATCGATAAAAAAGTCGATTGTTTCCAATCGGTCAACAATCGATTATTATCAATTGATTGATAATCGATTATTTTTGATCGATCATTATTAATCAATCTATGATCGATTATTATTGATCGATTAACAATCGATTATCATTAACCCCTTACTGCATGATTTTTAATTTTCTTGTCAAAAAAATATATGCGTTAGAATGACTGATTAGGAGTAATGAAAATATAGTGAAATAGTTATTTTCCTAACAAGTGCGGAAAGTGATACTTTCCCGCACGCGACTGCAGTTGACCCGAACGACGCGAAGCGGAGTTCGGGCAAGCGGTCAAGGGCGGGAAAGACACTTTACACATGAGTTAGGAACATTATTTTTTCTACGACCGTATATACTAAAAAGTATACCAACCAATTTTTCAAAATTTATCATTTCAACATACATATACAAAACTTCAACCAAAAACTATCATTATTTTTATAAATATTAATATTAGAAACACAATTTGTTGCATTCTGTAAATTACTTAAAATTGCCGGTCCAGTGGAGTTATTTGGTGTTAACTGGTGAGTAGATGACGTTGATGGGGATGGCATCGGTTGAAGGTCACATAAAGATGACGATGAAGGTGACGGCAACGGTTTTAAGTCATTTGTAGATGAAAGAATTTTTTCTCATATATTTTTCTTATATAAAAAAGGGGTGGTTTGGTAGTTGATTTATGACACCACTTTGAAGAATGTACAGAGTTATATCAAAAAATCTTCGTTATTTTATATTTTCCAAAAAAATTAAAAATGCAACAAAAAGCTAGAAAAGATGTAGATTTTATTTGATGGACTATTTATTCACCTAGTGTAACAATAGTTATAACTTCCGAAGTAAAAAACTATCTAATAAGGTCAAAATTTGCATAATTTTACTTTCCCGCACTAGTGCGGGAAAGTGACACTTTCAAAGCCAAAATGCGTGCGGGAAAGTGGGTTAAAACGCACGGTCGTAGAAAAAAAATATTTTTAGATATTTAAAGGAAATAAATGTCAAACTTTGACTTGTGTCACATCTGGCACAAAATGAGATAACAGTAAAAATGTTAATTTTTGACATGTACCAAATTTGGCACAAATTTCGGAAATAAAATAAAAGTAATAAGTATAAATTCAGATTTATTCAAAAAAATAGATTTTATCTCAATAAAAGAGTGAAAATCTTGCCCTATTCCGTGTAAATTTGCTAAAACAATTGCGATCCTTATTCAGACATAAATATACTGAACATTTTCCACATGATATGTGGGATTTTCCCTTACAATCTGGATATTTGCACCTCTGTCGTTCTTCACTTACTTTTGGCAAATGATTCAAATTGTCCGTTCTTATTTGCTGGGCTGGGCTTTATTTTGAGATCCTGTCGAGGTTGTAAGCTTGTACTTGGTTTCCCCCTTTTTCTTTCTGAACTATAAGCTTTAGTCAAAACTTCTGCGATACCAAGTTTGAATTCTGAAAGTGGTAGGTATAAATCATTATTTGTTTTGGTTCGCCTCCACAGTATCCAGCTGTTGACGCATATCATATCCAGGAAATGGAAAAATACCCTCATGTAGGTACCACTTTTTGGATCGAATTTGGATTCGTTAGTATCCTAACATAGAATCGAGAAGATCTACTCCCCCAAATAAGCATTATATACCGCAACACATTGAGGGCGGGTGATTTCTATATGTGTCCTAGATTTCCTGCAGAATATTACTATCCTTACAGGCTGAATCCCAGCATATGTTGACATGGTTTCCACAGTTTTATTAACAAACCAGATATGTCCACACCATCAACATTGGCCACTGCTTCAATATCCGATACAAAAATATTATCTTTATCTCATACTGTTCCAAATATGGCACAAGTGAACAAAGACAGTTTTTTTATCGTTTTTATATAGAAAAAAGTTTTGTACGACTTTAGTCATCACAGTGAACACTTACCCTTATAAAAATAATTTTTTCCACTCAAATTAGGCCAAAAGAAGGAAAATATTCTATATTGAATTTTCTCCAAACAAGCTAGCACCTGTCACCATCCAGATATTCACTAAATGATTCATCAAATTTGCGCGTACGATAGTGGAAGGTATTTAACCGCTGCCTGTGAAAAAGCGAGTGTGCTAGATATGGGACAACTTGAGTTAACAGCACAAACTCTTCGGAAACTTAGAACAAAATGATAATTTTGAACGTGTGCCTAATATAGCACAGTATGCGGTAAGGGGTTAAGTTGTAGAGTAGTAGATGAATTATTTCGTTACAAAATTCTGTCCTCGGTTTTTTTCTTCAATCTATTGATTAGTTTAAAATCTTCAAATTTAAATCTTTTAAATTTAAAATTTTTTTTTCAGTTTAAAACGGACGTGCGTAACTGTAAGGTATATCTCCTAATCGATTATCAACAATCGATTATTATACTATTATATTATCAACCTTTGTGTGAAATTTATTTTAAACCCGAGACTTCGATATATGGCGGCATTACAGTTTCCTCTAGCCTGCTTTCGCTGCTTCGTAAACGCAGGCACATAACGCAGCAACGTAACGGTCAAATCTTTTGCGCCGCGACCCCCGGTCGCTCCAACCTAGCGTAGAAGTTTCAATAAAATAAAAACGCGAAATCAGACCTAAAACTAAACAGTTAATTGAACGCTTGTTGAACTTTTCACAAATATCAACCATACTTATTACTCCAGAAATAAAAATATTAGGAGTCAAAATTTAGTTCAACAACACAAAATACTAAAGCACAATCAAAGAAAAAGTTTTACAAAACACCCACTGATAATAACTAAAAAAGCAAAATAAAACCACTTAGGGCGAGTTGTACCAAACACCTAAACTCGGTTTAATGATGACTGATGTTTAGACTGATGTAATTGTTTATATAAAATATATCAATCAGCCACAGTCTAAACATCAGTCATCATTAAACCGAGTTTAGGTGTTTGGTACAACTCGCCCTAAAATACCAAAGGGCTTATACGGCAGCTGATTTGTTTTACTCGTTGCTAAGATGACATTGACATTTGAGAGCGCCATCTATCGAATTTTACTCTCCCCAATTGGATTTAAACTGGCGCCCTATGCCATGACAAACAATTGGATTACAAGTAGTCTGTGTATGCTGTGTTTGTACGTTTTTTAAAGTTGTGTACTCGATTGTGTATTGTCAACGCAAACGTTCATCACAACAAAACATCAATTTCCCATTATTTGGAAATTGTTTCAATGCCTTTATAAATGATATAGATAAATCTGTGATATTTAAATCTATCAGATTAATCATTACTTGTTAAAAATATTTCACATTGTGTTTCACATCCGTTTGGCATCCTTTTCCTTTGAGATATACATAAAAAATGTCCAGAAATAACAAGCCAGGTCATCGAGGTGAAAAAATTATTGGTCCATAACATCTCGTCCATCGTTCCGGAAAATGTTCATCCAGCCATTGTCTTATCAGCAAAGTAGAATGTAGCGAACAGTTAGAAGTTATGCTGGGAATACATTTCACGCCTTTGCATAAATAAGTTCTCCACTTCTGGTATTAAAAAAATGCCTAAAATATTCTGAAGAAATACTGTATTGCAAAAAAGCATAACAATTTTTTCAAATGACTGAACTGAATCTTGTTACGTATATACGGGATTACGGAAAAGTAATACACCAAAGCGTCATCTTCAAGACGGATGAAATTCTACTACGATACATGAAATTTTGAATATTTTTGACTGCATCAGAGTTTGGCGTTTGATTAATGTTGGAGTACATCACAAAAAACCCGTCTTGAAGTGTGCTGGGGAGGTGATTCCAAGACGGGAGTAACGGCGAGTTTGAGATGGGTTTGGTTTGTAGGCATTCCCGTGGGGATGAGTCCAACACTGTCTGGGTACTGATTAAGGACCAACTCAAACATGAGTTTCCCATCCCGGCCCGAAAAAAAAAATCACAAGAAAGCAATTTCCTGAAAGATTGATACTGTTGTACTACTTGTCCATCTGTTTGTTGACAATAATACAATCTGTGCAGTTGCATGCGATCCATTAAATAATTCAATTTTTCTTTCAAATATTTGTAGAGAAAATTCAGGAATTTCCATATACCTAATTCACTTCAATTGTTGAGCAGTGTATATCAACCTTCAAATCTCACTAAACTATGCAAAAATAATCGTTGGAGTCGATTCATGAACAGAAGCAATAAACCCGAACAAAAAAACAGATCATGTAGCTCGAACTGGGAGCATTCAACATTTCCCTTGTCGTGAATTCCATTTGTGTACACGCTTTCATCCTTTAGAACTGCTCAGTAGGTTAACAAGGAACTATTGAAAATGGAATTGAGAAAGTCAATCGGGAAAATATAATGACGATCAATACTTCCAATCTCAACATATGGTACAAAATGGTGACAGATCCAAGAATTCAAAGCTGTATGGGTTGAATTCTGCAGTTGTTGTCAGAAACGCTGTTGAAGATTTATAGATGGATTCAGCACAGAGGTAGATTTGAGCTACCATCTCCAAATGAGAGATAGACTTATATACTGGGTTTTTCTAGAAGAAACTCTCCAGTTGCCAAAAATAAAGATGGGAGCCAAAAGTCTCATAAGTCACCAGTGAAGTTGATTCATTGAATACCAAATTGAAGGAGAAATTATGGGAGAGTATTGCGATGGAGATTTACCTGAGAATAGTTCCATATACTTACTATTATCACTAATACCACTAGAGGTCAAATTATTTCTCAGAAAATTATCAAAACATTCATGAGCTCGAAAAAATTTCCGGATTTAATTTGACCTCGTGTGGTATTCGGTAAGAAAATTCCACACCAAATGTGTTTATTTCCAACAACATCAAGGAGGTCTTTTTCAACTTCCAATCAACTTGCCATAGTATATAATAATTGCGTTTTTAATTTAAAAATTATTCATAATGGTCCAAAGAATTTAGCAAACATCTAAGCTTGTAGTTGAAATAAATCAAAAATATCATGTAAAAAAAAATTAGATTGTCAGAAAAAATATTCTGTCATTATAAACGTAAAAAAAATTCCAGTATAATTCGCTGTTGGGTACCCACCACTAAAATTCATCCGTTGCTATGGTAATCTGTAAAAAATGCACGTTCTGATTGGTTAAAAATCACATGTGCGGAATTTTCACAATAATAGTGGTAGACAACTTTGATAAAATTTATATAGGTGGAGCTTTTAGGAATTTTAGAAATGGAACTTCAGGACAAAAACGTAGCTGTGACAATCAAAATTTAGATTCCATTTACTCAAATCATTTATTATAATAGCAAACCAATTCAATCGACTCTGCTCCTCTATTTCGGACCATGCGATCCGGAGCGTATGATTTTTATGAGATTAATAATATCGGATCACGGGCCAAGAATATAACGACGATCACCTCATGTGATCATTCGCTATAAATCTATGCCGCTCATTGTTCAGGAATAGACGTACAGGTGAACTTGTTGAACACTTGAACACTGTTAATCCCATATTTAGACACTTTTTGCTTTTATTTCCATGTAAAAAGATTGTGATATTTTTGTCAATATCCGTGAAATTCAGTATAAAGGCACTTCATGAATTAAAAATTTTTCATTATACCTCCACTCATTTGAGAAAGCTGCTGTGTTAGCGATACACGTCACAACTTTAAGTTCAATATAATGTAGATTTAAACAAATTAAATTTTTCCATTTTATCATTTACTATTTTTTCCCAACAGAATCAGAATCAGGTTTTGAATCTATCAAATTTCACAACTATGTAAGCATCTACGAGCTGCGTTTCAGACACTGAAGTGTGCGTTACCAAAAAATATCTCTAGCGTTACTGCGTTTTATCATTCGCAGGTAATCCAATTCATCCACGCAGTTGAGTTCACCCTGCATCACACTTCCTTAATGTTCACATGGCCTCAGTGTTTTTAAACTACCCTGAAGCTTATATTTTCATGTAAAAACCATAACGTGGGTCTAATAAATTATACTTAACTATCTTGTATCGCATTGTGTTTATCGATTTTTTGTGATAATGGGAAAATGTATCAAGGACTGACATGTGCAAACTCTAAATCACTTACAGGCTCACGCTCGTAATGCCCCAAAGGGTGATAAAGCAAATAAACTGACTATAAATAATTAGCACACGGGTGAGCAGATGCAATATTTTCATATTTAGACGTTAGAGTCGGTGACAAAATTGTTTCACTAAGCTGAATTCTTAAAAAATTGGAAAGGCCGATTATAATAAACATTCGTCCTATATAAAAAAGTTTTCCTATGAATTGACTTTTATTACAAGTCAAAATTTTATTCCCTAATTTTTCGTTTTCCATCCATTCTTATCATTCTCTAACAAAAATCCGTGATTCCAATACCCTAGTTTTTTCATCTGACCCTGATGAACATCTACTTCATAATAAATCATAATCAGTAATCTTTTCTACCCTAACAGAGCAACTTCCTAAAATTCCATTCTTGTCTGAACGATACAAAAACGGGCTAAAACTTCTAATACTTCGTTGGCTGTAACTTTAAGGCCATATATACGAGAAAACTAGATTAACGTTTCGAAGAGAAACCGCCGGGCAGAGATGATAGATTGAATTTTAATTAATGTCGCCCCAGGGGCAAGTATAGAGAAATAATTTTCGATCCGACCAAATTAGCCGGCGAAAACATGTTGGAAAGAGGTGATCTCACCGAAATGACGTGAAATAAATTAATGTCTTTGTAAATCGCCAAAATCGCTTGTTAAAGTGTGTATGCTTAGGTCGATGACGTCGCTATGGAAAACTTCACTATATCTACGATCCCTCCCAAAGTATAACAACTCCAAGTATCAGATTAAATTAACAGTTCATCGACAGTCCACAATTACAAGGTATTCACTCATTTTTCATAAAATCATGTGTTTTTATTTCAATCTCGATATTGATATTCGATATAACTTTTGTTATTTTTTCTCTTATTTTTTGGGAATCAAACCACAATAAAGTTTTTTATTTCTTTTTATTTCGACGTTTCGGTAGCTTTCCAGCTACCGTTGTCAAGATTAACTAGTGATAAAATAATTTTTTGGTCCCTATCTGACACAACGAAAAAAATATGACAACTAGACAATCAATAATATTTTGAAGTTTAAGACTACAAAACTTTGTTGTCAAATTTTATTAAGGTCCATTCATAGTAAATCACATCTCTGGTACAATGTGAAATAAAATATTTCATTTTATGACATTCTAACGATATGATAGTCTACTAGAAATGGAATCCAGTGAAGTACACGTTCCAGGAACGGTTTTTATTGGGATAGCGCTTTTTTCCGCTTATTTTGGAAATGTTGTTAATAAAACGCGTTTCTTGTTACTTTTTTGTGTATGATTATATTTGTTTCCAAAATATGTATGACTCAGTTTGGTGCTTTTATGTATTGAATTGTGTATCGATTAACAACTATTCCAATGATAAATCATGAGAAAACCTGGATAAAAACTTATGATGCTATCCTTAGTATCTCTGAATGATTTCTTAACGTATATAGATGAAGGAGAAAAATCTATAAAATTTGAAATTGAAATTAAAAATATAGTATATCAAGTATCAAGAACGGTAAGGGTTGTTTACCGGTCGTTTTGATGGAGACCGGTATCAACCTTAACGTTCGAAATGCTTATACCATTTTTTGCGCGATCGTATTGAAATAAACTTCGAATAAAATAATTTAAATTTCTTCGGAATGAACTAAATGTCAAAAGTGACATTTATACTTCTCGATCAGTTCAAAATATAATTCAAATTTCTTCGAAATGAGCGAAATGTCAAAAGTGACGTTTATACTTCTCGATCAGTTTAAAATATAATTTGCATTTTGGTGAAATTGTTTTCATGCTATTTATTACTTTTTATATTGTTCTGTTCGTTTCTGTTCATTAAAAAAATATAGATCTTATTTATTTTGGTCCTTTCGTGTAATGAATGAAGTAATATATTATTTAGGACCACTTAAATGTATGTAGGGCTAAGACGTTGGTAAGTAATTTACTTACCGACGTCTGAACGGTAAGTGAATCACTTACCGACGTGTTAGACTTAGAAACCAGTAAACACAACCTACCATCCTGACAACCGATGCTGTAAATAAACAAAAAAGATCGATCGCGCAAAATAGTTATTTATGATATGAGTGTTAAAAGTGAGGTTTTATTTTGTGAGTGAAAACGTTTGTGAAATGAGCGGAGCGAATTGAACAATTTCACGAACAAAATAAAATCACTTTTAACACAAATACCATACAATGTTTTTTGTAAAACTTCCCTATTTTGATAATGAAACGAGCGAATTTGCAATGACAATAAATTCAAAATGCATTTTAGTATTCAAATAATCAAAATATTGTTGTGAATGGCAGACGTTTACATAGCAGCGTGCTAAAAATATTTTTAACACTAGTGTTAAAAGTATTTTTAACACGCTGCTATGTAAACAATCGTTTTTAACATTGTTTGCTATCATTAAAAGTGTCACTTTTAATGACAGTTGTACAAAAACAATTTTTTGCCATTTTTAGATGTTATCATCAATAAAACACCTACAGGGTATGAAACAAGTTTTTATCGTAAGCCAAGACACACTAATAGGTATTTGAATTTTGAATCAAATCATGCCAGAATCATTTGTTCTAATGATAATCATTTCACAAAGGAGAAAACTCTACTAAAAAATGTTTTAAATGCCAATAATTACCCGGCAGAATTTGTAATTAAAGAAATTGAGAATACCTATAGAAAAGGGCTCATTGTTAATACCCCATAATAATAACAATAATATTAATAATCCATCCAACATAATTTTTAAAAACTTGACAATACCGTATGTTAAGTGTTTATCGGGAAGAATTAAGATAATTGGTAATCAATTCAATATTCGAACTAGCTTCAAATTTAACAATACGTTAAGATCTATACTAACAAAAACAAAACCAAAAAATGAAGAACAATCTTCAAAAAATTGCATATATCTGATATCTTGTGAATGCGACAAATTCTATTTAGGTGAAACATCTAGACCATTGAAGGTCCGAATAATTGAACATAAAAAATATATCAAAGATAGGGAGTTCTTTAAGTCAGGTATTTGTAAAATGCTTGGAAAGAGGGGCATAAAATTCAATGGGATTCTACAAAAATAATATTGAAAGAGCCCAATAATAAAAGAGGAAAAATCAAAGAAAGTGCTTTAATACAACTAATTGCAGATAAATGTGTAGCTAGTATTTCAGCCGAATGTAGTCAAATTTGGTTACCAATGTTAGAAAGAGAAATTTACAATAATCAATTACCTGCGTTATCGGGATAGCTTCATAAGTTTTTATCCAGGTTTTCTTATGATTTATCAT
Organism: Galerucella calmariensis; assembly: GCA_910591675.1. Classification (NCBI taxonomy): domain Eukaryota; kingdom Metazoa; phylum Arthropoda; class Insecta; order Coleoptera; family Chrysomelidae; genus Galerucella; species Galerucella calmariensis. The sequence goes on from CAJUYG010004375.1 coordinate 16,902, forward strand.
TGGAATAGTTGTTAATCGATACACACTTCAATACATAGAATCACCAAACTGAGTCATACATATTTTGAAAACAAAAA
>CAJUYG010004376.1:0-16976 GCA_910591675.1 Galerucella calmariensis
TACACGCCTTCGATACGCGCGTACAGTTATACTTTCTCTCTCTTTCAAGCTGTTTTTCTCATATTTTCCTTGTCGTACTTGTGTAATCCAGGAAGGTTCCATAAGAAATTACGTGATCTGTATCTTGGCTTTCAACTAAAGAATGATATAAGTGTTAGATTTTAATTAATGGAATAATATTATATATTTCATATTTAAAAAAATTATATATTTTAAATATCCCATCTACTAGTAGACCAGGGCCGATAATTTTGGAAACAAAAAAAATAATAGTAGGATAAAACCCATTAAAAAAGGTGGTGAAAATGATATAATTAAAGAAAGAAATAAATTACGGGCGATCCGAGTTCGGGAAGAGGAAGGGGGTGAGTTTTTAAGGGTAAAAAATGGTTTATCTTGATTTCCGGCAAAACTACAAGTCCTACGGAAAAAAGTTGAATGGCAAAGTTGTGAGTAATAAAAAGATCTACAACTTTTGTATTCACAATTTTTACACATAACCTCAAAATTTATGTGAAAAACTCAAATAACCAAGTTTTTGGCTTTTATTTTTATCTTTTTCAAAAAAGTATTTTTTTCACGATATTTCGTGAAAACTTACCTAATTATGTACCAAATACACTGTAATTTATTTAATTTGGAATATACTTTTTTTCACCCTATTTTGACTAAATATCAAAAAAGCACCCTAATTTTCAATCGAAAATTCTCGCGTCAAAATATCAGCTTTTTTCAAAAAGTCGGTGTGCTTTTTGTTCGTTGAAATCTCTACTTTCTGGAAAAAATATACATCTCCATGGTAAATGTTCTGAGAAAATGCAAAGAATGAAAAAGACTCAAATTCGAAGTTTTTTCTTAATCACTATGTACAATTTCATCAGAAAGTAGAGATTTCAACGAACTTTTTGAAAAAAGCTGATATTTTGACGCGAGAATTTTCGATTGAAAATTAGGGTGCTTTTTTGATATTGTCAAAATAGGGTGAAAAAAAAGTATATTTCAAATCAAATAAATTACAGTGTATTTGATACATAATTAGGTAAGTTTTCACGGAATTTGGTAAAAAAATACTTTTTGTAAAAAAGATAAAAATAAAAAGCCAAAAACTCTTTCACACAAATTTTGGGGCTTTGTGTAAAAATTGTGGATACAAAAGTTGTGGAGCTTTTTATTACTCACAACTTTGCCATTCAACTTTTTTCGGTAGAACTTGTAGTTTTGCCGGAAATCGGGATAAACCATTTTTTACCCTTGAAAACTCACCCCCTCCCACTTCCCGAACTCGGATCGCCCGTAATATATTTTTTTCTTCAATTATATCATATTCCCCTCCTTTTCTAATGAGTTTTATCCTACTATCATTTTTTTCACTTTTCACTATTTTTGAAGGCTTCGGCACTGGTCTATAGTCTCTAAGGATGTGGTTACAAATTTTTTCTTAAATAAAATAGTGTATCGATTGTTTTTATATGGAATTATGTTGACACGATATCAGAATATTATATCTATGAAGAATCTATTGAAAAAATATTATATTAGGTATGGATAATTAATATTGTTCACCCATAATCATTATTTCCTCTCCCCACACTAATTGTTATTTTGGATTTTTTTAAATGTCCACGAATCTCTATAATGATATAATATGAATTATTCATAAATCTGGTAATTTTGGAATCAATTTTGAATTTCTCTAAAATTCACTTCCTTCGTATTTATTTCCCTTTTCTGAAATTGTTGATCTTCATATCAGAAAATTTCTCTTTTTAAAGGTCTGACTAGGTTTTTATCATCTTATTTCTCTTATCTTCCAAGTAAAATTTATTGCCATAATATGTACCTATACCAAATTTCGTGAAAAAATTGATACTCGAAAATACAAGTAACTTTTTACAGAAAAACTAATTGAAAGAGGAAAGAAGAAGTAGTGAAGACAGACATTTTTGAAAAAGATAAAAATGAATAGCAAAAATGTCTATGTAAAGAGGAAAAGAGAAGATAGTTTTGAAAAGCTGCACATAAAAAACATAAAGATTGGATGAAACATTAGATGTTTTCGAAGTAAGAATGGATAAGAAATACGGGGAAAAGAAAATACGGGTGGCTTTTATATCGTATTAATTACTTCTCTATCCTAATCATGATCTCCACCACGCCACTTAGTTCCATTCATTCCTCCTTCCCTCTCAACACTATCTTCATCGTGTTCTCCGAATACACCGCCTCCCCCAGCATCTTCTACAACCCTTTCAGCACTTCCTCGTTCTTCCAGCATCTGGACATATGCCCCACGTCCACATCACACTTCACACACACTCCAGACTCTCTTTTCCAATCTTGTGGAGGTACGCCACTCTCGACTCAAATCCTGTGAGCACCTGTATCAAGGAGTGGTTATCCTTCCCGAATTTTCAGTGTATCCAATATCTCGTACTCCCGATCGCTCCTTTTAGCGCACCTCCATACTTCGCCCCCCTCACCATATACTTCACAATCTATTCCTTTACTTTATCTCTAGTTGAACCCCAGCAGCGTTTGTCCCTGGTACTAGTTATCACATCCAATGGGTAGGACGTTTACAGCACCACCGCTGTCATTCCACTCACTGGAAAAAAAAAGAATAACGTAGTTTTAACGGCTGCATATGGAAACATTAAAGTGTAGATGTCTTCCGAACTACCCCAAAATAAGAAAATGCAGCAAATATTTAACACAAACGTTAAGGTGGAACAAAATTAGAAGAAACATAATCAGTAGGAAGGACAAAATGCAAAAAGAAAACAAAAAGGATGAAAGATTAGGAAGGAAACAAATATGAAGGTAAAAATCAAATTAGAAAGAGATAAAACGTGAAGAGAAAAATAACCAAAGCTGGTGCCCAATAGACCAAAAATTTGAATTAATTGAGTGAAAATTCACTTCCTACTTTCAATTATATTCTAAGATTCTCGATAAACAGTTCAAGTATTTAATTCCTTTCAAATTATACAATTATAAAATACAAGATACACAAACAACATGCATGTCTGATATCTATCATCTAACAATTAACAGTCCTTATTTTTTCATTATAATTTTAATAACAGATATGTGCAGCGTTACAAATCATCGAATAAGTGCATTTTGTATGTATCTCGCGAACTTATTTTTTTATGCAAGTCGTAATTATAAATCCATTTGGACTCATGGTCGAATTAAAGATTCAACTAATAACTCATTATTTAAAAACGATAAGGAACAATATTTTTCGTATTAGCGCAACAGAAGGCGCACACACTGAAGTTTGAATTACGCACTTAAGTATCAATAAAATAATTGCGAGGGGTTTTAATTTTTATTACCGAATATCAACACCATGTGTTTTTAAATTTCCACTCAAAGAGGATCTGGATGTACGTCAAACTTTTAGAAATTGAATTCTTGTTGAGGCTTGGAGGTGGAATTGAGAAAATTTTGGAAAAAATCGCCTCAACCGTTTTTGAGAAAATGACCGAAAAGTATTTTCAAATTTCGGTGGATGTTTTCTTCAAAATCTTTTCATATGTACGAGTTATTTAAACTCAATCCAGAGAAGTAGAAAATTTTTTAATCGGGTACATAAGATCCTGTCAGTTATAGTGAATGTTTGGAACGTTTTTGATATTGTCACTCCTAATTAGGGATTGCAAATTAACCGAATTTCAATTTACCGGTGGTAATTCGGTAAATTATTTAAAAATTCACAGATTTACCGTTATTTTCCGGCTTTTTTTGACATGAAAAAAAACAAGGAAATAAGCCACAAAATAAATAACTTTTTTGCGCGATCGATCTTTTTTGTTTATTTACAGCATCGGTTGTCAGGACGGTAGGTTGTGTTTACTGGTTTCTAAGTATAACACGTCGGTAAGTGATTTACTTACCGTTCAGACGTCGGTAAGTAAATTACTTACCGACGTCTTAGCCGTACATACATTTAAGTTGTCCTAAATAATATATTACCTCATTCATTACACAAAAGGAACAAAAAAAAAAGATTTATATTTTTTTAATGAACAGAATCGAACTTAACAATATAAAAAGTAATAAATAGCATGAAAGCAATTTCACCAAAATACAAATTATATTTTAAACTGATCGAGAAGTATAAATGTCACTTTTGACATTTCCTTCATTCCGAAGAAATTTAAATTATTTTATTCGAAGTTTATTTCAATGCGATCGCGAAAAAAATGGTATAAGCATTTCGAACGTTAAGGGTAATACCTGTCTCCAGCATTGCTGTCGACCGGTAAACAACCCTTACCGTTCTTGATACTTAATATACTATAATTCTTATTAAATAATAACAACAGAGAAGTAAAACTCTAGGTTAACCAAACACGGTTGATCAAAGTGTAACTATGTATAAAAATATCAGAAAATAAGGAAAAGAGAACTAAAAAAAAAAACAAGAAAACCCAGGCCCAAACTCGGTTGATCAAAGTGTAACTATGTATAAAAATATCAGAAAATAAGGAAAAGAAAACTAAAAAAAAACAAGAAAACCCAGGTCCAAACTCGGTTGATCAAAGTGTAACTATGTATAAAAATATCAGAAAATAAGAAATAGAAACCAAAAAAAAAAGAAAACCTAGGCCCAAACCCGGTTGATCAAAGTGTAACTATGTATAAAAATATAAGAAAATAAGAAATAAAAAACTATTGGGTTTTCTCAAATATTGGTGGTTAAATTATTAAGATAAGAGTTATTTTATGACTCGACCTACCTGCACTTCTTAGCGCCCAAAATACATGTCGGATTATCTACCATTCTTGGACAGGTGAAGAAGGATGGTCAGCGCCCAAATTACACCCGCCGGTTAAACTTAAAAAAATATACCTAACTTGAAGACAAGTAAAAGGCCCTAAAACATTAGAAATAGTAATTTAAATAAAAAAATATTTATCGTTCCTCATTTTTCCAACGACCCTTTCGATTTCTTTTGTATAATAAAAAAAGGCCCTGAGAAAACAAAGCTTATCAATACTATTATCACTTAGCCGCGATCTAATCTTAGTACAAATTGTTACTGCCGCAGCAAATGCTCTTTCGGACTCCACACTAGTAGGCCGAGTTGTCATGAGTACTTCGAAAGCCATTTTCAAGTATTTTCCCTGAATTCCCTCCTTCCGAAAATATTGCATTTCTGTTTTCACACATTGATGAACACTGGTAGAAGTAATCTGCTGTCTTCTAATAGTACTGTTTACATCAATTTTTTTCCTTATCGCTTGTTGAAGTTTTTCTTCAATCGACAATGCAGCATTATCCGATTTTGGAGTTGGTGGGCCCAAAACCCGACTGAGGAAGATGTTATCTTCATCCGCATGAGAGGAATCATCGAGGCTTACCGGTAGAAGATGTCGACCTCTTCATCGGTAATTTCAAGTACTTTCTAGGTGGTAAATCGGTAAACTGGTAGTACTCTTAAATTTAGCGCCATTTCTCAAGAACGAGAATTTGTCCATCTAATACTTCCTCTAACTTATAGTTGTTGAAACCCAGAAAATTTTGCATAAAATCGCTTGAACCGTTTTGAAAGAAAGTGTTTTTAATTTTAGTTTGATGTTATTTGATACTTTGCTTCAGAATATTTCCTTTTGCGTGACTCATATCATCTTGAAAGTATCCAGAGAAGCTGTATAATATACTGAATATTTTTCAGTTGGTTACATAAAACAAATAATGCAGTTAACCAAGTAAATTGTAGGCCAATTAGTTCGAAAATAATGGCAGCTTCTTGAAGTAAATTGAATTCTGCTAATTCTTTGTCAAATCCAATAACTTAACTACTGGAGTGTGGACCTTAGAAGGTGGTGGGGAGTTGAAAGATACCAAAATAAACCTACCTATTGGAAACGTTTTCCAGTTTTTCATGAGATGCACCCCTTCAGATATATTGGGCATGGAAAATTTCCATTTTTATCCAGAAAATCTCCATTTTCAAGACATTTTTAAAATTTCACGAAAAATTTGCTTTTGCTTGTAGGTAGCATGAAGGCTTGACTGAAGCTTGTTAGGATGACAGTTCAAATACGTTTTTATTGTACGATTGATGCAAATACTGAGAATTGTTACTTCACGCTCGAGAGCAAAAAAAGGAGACTGTTTCGCTCGCTTATTTCATCAAATTGCCTATTCAAATGGTTGATAAAGTAGATAGTATAGTATAGTATTATCTGCTAATTTGATTCATTAATTTTCGTCATCATGGCTGATACCACCAAATTTAATGAAATATACGATCGAAAAAGATTCTTTTTTCTGCTCTAGAGCGTAGAGTAACAATCCAGTGATATAGTAATTAATATCTTCACGCAGGACTGTAGACAAAATTATCTGTGTTTTTCGAGCGTATAAAAAGAAAGTTGCCACTTGGCAGAACTTGGCGATCGGAAACCGTCGCAGTTTCTTCGTCATCTTCGTTCTCTCGCTGGTGTTCAAGATAAGTTTTTGTGTCAACTTTGGTTACAACGACTTCCATCCAATGTTCGTGCTATTCTCACAACGCTGTCGGAGCTGGCGCTTGATAAACTTGCGGAACTTGCTGATAAAATCGTCGAAGTTTCTCCGAGCAATCCAACGTTCTCTGTAAGTGCAGCACTTAACGAGAAAGGCACAGAAACTATACTTTCAAATGCTATTACTGATCTACGAAAACAAGTTGCTGCGCTGTCCTCTTCTCGTTCACGTTCTCGCAGTTCTAATCGCAATTTTAGACAGAAGAATAAACCTTGTACTCGAGACTATTCTAACCAACATTCAAGTCAAGTTTGTTGGTATCAAAAAACGTATCAGCAAAATGCTAAAAAGTGCATTAAACCTTGCAATTTTTTTGGGAAACGACCAAAGCAGTCTGACTGCTCTTCATCCTGTAGCCGTCTAGTTGTAGTTGATAAAAATTCGAAACATACATTTTTATTTGATACTGGTTATGGTAGAGGATCCGAAGCAAGATCGTCCTTCACCGATTTGTCTACCGGATGAAAATGACATATTGTTGAAGGAAATATGTTTAAGAAAATGAGGACATAGTAAACACAATTAAATCAAAAACGATTCGTTGGTATGGACATGTTAAAAGAATGGAGAAAGGACAGGAGGTGAGGAGAATCACAGAATGGAGACCGAATGAGGAAAGATTACCAGGAAGACCAAAAATTAGATGGGAAGATCAGGTTGTGAAAGATATAAAAATTTTAGGAGTATCTACAAGGCGGGGAGAGACAGATGCTGGACGGAAAGAAGTGGAGAACAATTGTTGAAACTGCAAAAACCTCTAATAAATTGTAGATAATCAGCAAGGAAAACGTGGGCTGACCCCCCACAAGACACAGGGTCAACAGAGCTCAATTTGAGCGGCTACAACTCCAACCGGAGTGTATAGCCTTGTATATATATGTTTAAGAACATAATTTGATATGGCAACCCTTTGGGAAATGGTCAAGGCTATAATTAATTAAAATTATAAAAAATTATTATTTTTTGAAAAGTTCACCGGCGTGCCTACCAAACAAAACCAATATCAGTGGAAAGTTTATAAGCACACAATGTGCAACACCTCAGTTGCCTCCCCTTTTCTGGTCCCTATTACCTGGCAGCCGCGTCCAAACAGGTGAGTTGAAATTAGTAATTGCACTCTTCTGTCTATCAATTGGAACCAATTATAAAATAAAGATAATTAAATTACAAATAACGTAGTATTAGGTTACTTGAGAAAATATGGTCATAGATAGTGGTTGTAAGACTTTTAAGTTGAAAAAACGGAGCGAGTAATACTGTGAGACAGAGAGACATTGCGCGCACTATTCCCTACTATAGAAAAGGACACAATACTACACTGTGCGCACAGGCACTGTAAACTATAAACGAGCGCGTTTACTATAGTTTACTATAGAGCAGTGTTTTGTGTAGTTTGTTTGTAAACTGGAGTATTATAAAAATTAATTAAAGATAACAAGGATGAATTAAAAAAAAAATTATGAATATATGTTTAGCAGGAAAATAGAAAATTTTTTATTAAACAATAAATACAATAAAGTAAATGATGATATAAAACATAGTGATAAATAATTATTATCCAGAATCAGAGTCGCCGGAAGTTGTATGGTTTTCCAGGTCTGCGGAAGATTCGTCGTTTTCTATTTCCGTCATTTCCAAAATATCATTAATTTTTAATGGTGTCTGGTCTCCATCATATCCTTTCGGTTTTAAATAACAATCAAGGAACCAACCACAATTTTTTGGGTCTAATTTTACACAATCTGGGTCAGTTGCATGTAACCACATTGAATTGACAAAAATAGTGCGTAAAATTTTTTGTTTGAGTGATTCCCAGCATGGTGGTATTGTGTTTGAGTCAAAACTTTTAACTTTTCTAAGGAAATTTTCATTATCTTTTTTCGCAGAAAAAGTTTTAACAAATATTTGATATCTGGCGTCATTTACTTTGTTACAATTTTTAATACCATACATGGCAGAGGTAAATTCTTGAATTACTTTCATTTTTTCGTCAATAAAAATGTCAGTTTCATTAGTTAACGAAGAAAAATATTTTTGATACGTTTGATTTTTCGAAAATAGCTTGAATGGTCTTAGCTTTTGTTTGTTGTAAAAAGCTGCGGTGTAATCGGAACCAGTGTATGCATGGAAAGCAGGTAGACCTAGACGCAGATCGGATCCCAATTTCGATGCCAATTCCGTACAATTTATGCAATTAAGATCATTACTATTCTTTTTCTTTGCCAATGAACTTGCATGCCAAATTTGACGGTTTTGAATTTTATGCATATTGCCGAGTAAAATCATCAAAACATCTGTGTCTGCTGATTTGATTAAAATGTTTGAACCTGCTGCTGCCTTATAAGCGTGAAAAACCATTCTTGTGTCCGTTTCTTCGTGAAAACATCCATAATCATTTTCTCAAATTTGTATTACCCGATTTTGTTGAGTGTGATACGAATAGCAACATTCTTCCACTGTCAAATTTTTTTTTGTTTTTGATTATTACTGCTCTATAGTAAATTTATCCATCCTTGTTTTTACTGTGGGTATAAAACCTGCGCGCTCTTCTATAGTTTACAGTGCCTGTGCGCACAGCTGTAGTATTGTGTCCTTTTCTATAGTAGGGAATAGTGCGCGCAATGTCTCTCTGTTTCACAGTATTACTCGCTCCGTTTTTTCAACTTAAAAGTCTTACAACCACTATCTATAACCATATTTTCTCAAGCAACCTAATACTACGTTATTTGTAATTTAATTATTTTTATTTTAAAATTGGTTCCGATTGGTAGACAGAAGAGTGCAATTACTAATTCCAACTTACCTGTTTGGACGCGGCTGCCAGGTGATAGGGACCAGAAAAGGGGAGGCAACTGAGGTGTTGCATATTATGTGCATTATAAACTTTCCACTGAAATTGGTTTTATTTGGTAGACACGCCGGTGAACTTTTCAAAAAATTATATAATTTTTTATAATTTTAATTAATTATAGCCTTGACCATTTCCCAAAGGGTTACCATATCAAATTATGTTCTTAAACATATTTCCTTCGATAATATGTCATTTTCATCCGGTAAACAAATCGGTGAAGGACGATCTTGCTTCGGATCTTAGACTTTAGACTATTATGATTTATGTTGTTTTCCCCGTCGTATTTTAGTTTTTATAATAAAAGTACGGAGCAACCAAAACTTGTATAGAGCTATTTTAGTATTACAAGCTGCATTTCCTGTTTATTCAAGTATTTATTATTTTCGTTATGTTTATATGCTAGCTTAATATCAACCTAGCAGAACCATGGTTCTTTTTAAAAACGACGAGTGACACATTTTTAATTATGGTAATAAAGAACCCCAATACCAAAGATCAATTTAAGAGGTACATCACCAACAAAAAAATATTTATTTTGATATTTTGCTATATGGTTATTTTTCAATTTTAAATAAAGTTTTTGCAAAAATTCAAAATTTTCACTTATAAAAGGCTCTAGGGTCATATTTACAACTTTCTTTTATGGTAACAATATTGGCAAATTAAAAAAAAGACCGATCGTGCCAAAAAGCTATTTTCTCATTTGTACGCCTAATATCAAGTGAAATAAACGAAAAGAACTAATATTAATTAGGAAATTCTCGTATGACCCTCGTAAAAAATCAACTAATAAATTTTTGTAAACAGTAGTCAGCCTCTTGTTTAAAATAATTGAAAGAATGCTACCCTATTCGTCCAAAATTAGTCAATAACTTTTTTTTTAATCTACAATGATAACCATTTAGTGAAGTTTACCTCTTAATTTGTATAGTGGAATAAACTAAAGATTTTTATCTGTTAACACTCGATGTCGGCGGCGGCTGTTTTTCCTTTTAAAACTTTGAATAATTACGTTAGTAAGTGAAGGAGATTAAAACGTCTACTTAATTGGGAATTAAGAAAAGCATCGTGGTACAGTTGTTAAAACGCGGCTGCCTAACTTTGTTTTATCAATAGTTAATTACGAAACTTTATATATGGAAATAATCTCGGGATTGTTTAATTACCTATCGAATATTCAGTTATAAAGATAAACCCGTCGATACTTCATTAAATTGGAAATTTGTAATTTAATCAAACTTTAATTATTTTTTTTTGTTTCAACATTGAATATACATAATTACTTCCTTTAACTACAATCTCCCACCGACAATGGTTAAAACTACCTGCCGTCGTTACCTCGTTAGCAGCATATAAAAATTTTTTGTGTCACTACAGAGGTCACTTAAAAAGTTTCCGATCGAACCCATAAACTGCTCAAGAAAAGTTGAAAAATATTGGATTTATGCTAAAAATTGTTAACTGTTATGGTCACCATGGTTTTTTCTGTAGTATATAGAAACTTTTACTGGCCTATCTAACTAATTTCGATAAGTTTCTTTTCTATTTCCAAAAATGTCACATGAAACAAATTAAATCCAAGGTAATATAGGTTATAATACCTTACAGAGTGTTTGAAAATCCAAAAACAAAGACCGATCACTAAGAACCAACAACTTCTTCCCTGGCTTTATGCCACGAAGGACATTGAATTACACTTCTAAGTTAAACGGTGCTGGTATATCTGCGAGATAGAAGCAACCATTTTAGTTTGCAATTCGAATGGACAATATCACTTATGGACGTTTCGGCGTATTTTCTAAAAAAAATCAAAAAACATTCGTCTGCCCCGTACTAACGATTTGAGATGAAAAAAGACTATTTTTGGTTGATCTTTTTACCTCAAAAGCACCAGGTGAGAGCACTCCACCTCTTGGAGTGGAATTCGGCACTAATGACTTGGATGGAGTGTTCAATAAATATTGAATTGGTTACCTAATCTAACCTTACCAGTTTTTAATCGAAACTAAAGCAATAGAAAACGAAAGTAAAAGGTGGAAATCTGGATACACCTTTTGAAAAGTTAACGTTACGTTACTTTATAATACAACTTTCCACTAATTTTTCACGAATACGTGTATCCAATTAAATAAATATTGAAAAATCAATACAAACATTGAAAATAATAATTGTTTATTCGAATGTTTTAAAATTGGACAAAAATTGAATATTCCCTTCCACTGTGACATTGCTGCCAGTCCGACCATTAAGGTAGTCGTTCGATAGTCGCTGCAGAGACATGCTGCAGCTGCAGGCGGACGAGGCAAGCGAACGAGATAGGACAGGAGAAACCTAGAGGGCTCGTTCGTAGCATGCGACAGAATAACAGATCAGTACTGTTTTTGCTGTTAAGAAAGAAGGATGTAGAATGTCTGCCAATAAGAATAGAATTATTAAACGAATTTTATTGGAAGAAGAGGAAGATCAGGATTTAATATTATACTATTTATATAGGAAAAGCAAGAGAGCGCCAATACACTCTTTATTTAAAAAACGAAATTCAGAAGATTATTTGAAACTGTTAATTTTACAGCACCTACAAGGCGATGAAGATTTATTCAGAAAATATTGCAGACTGAATAAAACACAATTTTATCTTGTTTTAAGTTTAATTGAAAAAGACATGCAGCCAAAAAAATTGAGAACGAAAATCACAACTGAAGAAAGACTCTTTATTACTTTAAGGTAAGTCAAAATAAATAACATAAAAAATGATACACAACAATACTCAACGATTGCTATCGAACGATTGCCTCGTGCCTCCACTCTGGTCCGGACGCAGATGCGCGCCCAAGCAGCAGAGACAGGGCGAGAATGTTATCTATGGGGCGAGACACCTAGTAAGCTAGTTGCTGCTGCAGCGTGCATCGAACGGTGTATCATTAGAATTCATTAGAACAGTAGTGTCTCTGCCTTTTGCCTCGGCCGCCTGCTGCTGCAGCATGTCTCTGCAGCGAATATCGAACGACTACCCTTAGTAAAAAGAAGAAAGTGGATATTTACCTAACTAGTGCGGAAAGTGATACTTTTCCGCGCGTTATCGTAGATTGTAGAACGACGCGTTAGCGGAGTTCTGCCAACAATCGCGTGCGGAAAAGTCACTTTACACACGTCTTAGGTACACTATTTTTCCTACTAACACGCGGAGAAAAACCCAAAAATTTAACATAAATAAATATTTATTATTAAATACATATCAAAAAATTGATTTTTATTATTTGACATTCATTTGATGCGGCTTATACCAGGGCTATTGAAAAATTATTAGAATATAAGAATTAGAATTAGAATTCTAATGAATTTCTCAATCTTTTAGTCATTTGGTGAACCACAACCATACAAATATATATTCCAAATATTTAAATGTCAGTATACTCTTCAAAAACTTATTTACGAACAAACAAATTTAGTTTTCCGCACTATTGCGGAAAAGTGACTTTTTCGCACGCTGGTAGAAAAATAATTTATTGAAACAAAAATGAAAGAGGAATGTGATGAGAATTGATGTTTTATTTTGGAGTGACTAATGCGACAAGGAAACGGCCTGTTAGGAATTTTGGTATCCAAAAATTTGGTTGGAAATAAATAATGAGCCACAAATATTTACTTAATAAAACAGTTTTAAAACCAAAAACGTAACAGCCTAAACAGCATACAACAATATATTCAAAAATTTGAAAGTTTGGTATCTATTTATATTTATTTTGTTCATAGAATAAATCACTCAGTACAAAGTTTCATTAATCATTAATCAAAACTTGTTATTCGCGAATTATCATTTCATGGTCATTTTTCAGAGATGTACACATTTTATGACATCATATATAATACTTTTATTAGCGTTATGAATATCGATGCATTTCATACTAGACCACAAATAGTGTTCTGTGCATATTTTTCAGCGAAAATTTTATTCATAACATTGAAAAACCATGAGGAACCAACAATAGTATATTACACACCGAGGTGGGAAGAGCTCCATTACTGTCGAGAGATTAGTTAGTTAACCAAGACGCGAAGCGTCGAGGTTAGCTTTTATCTCGCGACAGGAATGAAACTTCCTACCGAGGTTTGTATATTATTTCATTCAAGAAAACATATTTGTAATCTGTGTAAAATTTAATTTTTTTTATTAAAATCGCAGAGCGCTTTCGGCTATTAAGGTATCTTCAGTGCTATACCTGCAAGTAAGTAATAAAAGTTGGAAAATGTAAAATAAGAAATAAGTAAAGAATTACTTACTCGTTAGGTATTTTTTACAAGAAACTTTTCGACAACACATAGACGTCACAAAGTAAAATATCTTACGACAACATTAATTTAAAATAATCCCCTGATTGGGGTAAACTGTATTTAAATTTTGAACATTTTTAAAATTGTTTAAATTGTCTTCAACTAATACATGAACACGTGTTAGTATAACGAAAGATAAAGTGACACTACTTCAATTTTAAATTAACAAATGACAAATGACAATCTAAGTGAACACAGAACTCAAGCTATCCAAAATGAGTATAAAAAGGACATTGTAAAATTTTTGTGTAATGTAAATATTAAAGAACCCATTTAAGTTTGCAAAAATTGTTGTAAATAAAGTAATTCAGTAATGTCCCAAAACAAATATGTAAATTTCCTAAATAAAATTATAAATAAATAAATTTGATATTAAGGTCTAATGAGAACCCATCAAGTTATAAGATGCTGAAAAAGATTAAGGGTCTAATGAGAACCCATTACTAAATCTAATTCAAAATAGAAAATTTACACATAGGTCAAGAGAGATTCCAAATGCAAATAAATTAATTTAAAAACTATAAAATGCTGGTGTAAATCAATGAAAGTAATGATCTGAGAATAATTCCAAATAACAAATTTTAATTAACATTGCAGTCTGGTAGTCTCCAATAACAAAAAACTAATCATCTTAACAGAAAAAACGGATTTGATTAAAGTCTAATGAGAACTCAATATTCAAATCTAATTCCAAAAACAAATAAGATTATGGGTCTAATGAGAACCCGTTACCAAATTTAATCTAATTCAAATTAGATAACCAATCAATAGTCAAAAGAAACTCCAAACACAATAACCATTTAAACGAAGTATGTGAAAACAAATTACAGAAATTATTAAAAACAAAAATATATTTAATTCTTAAGGAAAATTCAATTAATTAAGTAATGGTCGAATTATATATCAAATAATATCCCAAAAACCAAATGTGAGTCATTTTCAATGAGAAAGATCTGATTTAAAGTCTAATGAGAACCCATTACTAAATCTAATTCAAAAAACAACTCCAACAAGAGTCCAGAAATATTTAAAATAAACAAATAGCTAATCATGAATTTGTAATTTGAAGAATAAGGAAAAGAATTTTTTCATTTATTATTTATTTTTTATATTTTAATTTAAAGAACATTAACTGAACTATATGGTATCATAGTCTGATGATGTTGTGGATAAATATGAATATCATCATAGAGAGAAATTTTATGGATATACTAATTAATCTTTTAAACGTCTATGCAAAGGAACATAAGATCTATTTAATTGTACTTGTTTATTCAAACAAGGCTAGCCAAAAAAAATGTTCCACATCCGAAAGTTCCCTGTTTGAAGTTTTTTTAATGCTCCTTTTTTCCGATGAAGTTGTCCTGAAGGGTAATAAAAACTTGGAATACGAAAGAGGACGAAATACATTTCTTTATTCACAAACATATACCTATGCAATGCTGTCATTGAATGCAGTAAGTGTCATATTACACACCTCTAATTCCCGCCCTCACTTCCTGTCCTTATTACTTCCCACCCTCTAAAATAATGTGATCTTAAATATTATCTATTTTAGATAAATATTTTTCATATTGAATAAAACTATTTTATTTACAACCATCATATCCCGATCAAAATTGATAAATCTTTGTTTCGTTCTGAACATATCTAAAATATTACATTTGACAACTGTCACTAATATAAATAAATGTCAAATAAAGTCTGATGGATATTAAGTTCGCGAATAATAAATTAAGAAAAATGTCATCCGATAAGGAATTGATGGAATGTACCCCCCCCTGAAATAGGTATTATAATATATATCGTGTTATATTTTTAAATATAAAAAATATTTATCTAAAATAGATAATATTTAAGATAACATTATTTTAGAGGGCGGGAAGTAATAAGGACAGGAAGTGAGGGCGGGAAATAGAGGAGTGTAATATGACACTTTCTAGCATTCAATGACAGCATTGCATATATGTTTGTGAATAAAGAAATGTATTTCGTCCTCTTTCGTATTCCATGTTTTTATTACTCTTTAGGACAACTTCATTGGAAAAAAGGAGCTTTAAAAAAACTTCAAACAGGGAACTTTCGGATGTGGAACATTTTTTTTGATTAATTTTGTAGTCGATAAATTAAATTTCACAACATTCAAGTGAACAGTATACTTTCTGGAAAATTTTCTCGAGCACGAAAAGCATATTAGCATCAGGTGTTTTTTTCATGAAAGCTTGTTATAAACTTACTTTTCAAAAGTTTTCCTTTCGGGCCTTTCAACTAGCTTTAGATTATGTCTTAACCACAATTAGATTTGATATATTACAACGTATACTTTGGAAACTTTAAAATATCCCTAAGGAGAAAAATTCTATAAGATCATTATTTTTTTGATAGAACTGTTTAAAACTACACTGGAAGTAACCTGGTAATGTAATAAAAGTATAATATGAAACACGTCTGCCAAATTTTAAAAAATACTGCATAGAAAGCAAGTACATGTGGCTATCTATTTGAGTTGCTAATACTTTTTGTTTGTTTTGGAAGCCGTTCTAATTCCGGGAGCACTGCAGCCTATTGGCTTATTGTACTCTACTACCACATTTAGTCCACCCATCCAGTTATCCCCGTACCTTCAAGTAGAAGAAATAGGTCCTTCGGATGTGTGCCATTGGCTTCTCCAAAGATTGTTTGTCTCCTTGAGTCCAATGCCTCACAGTCAGACAAGATATGGGTTACGGTCTCGGTCTCCATGCCATAAAATCTGCAGCAGAGGTCCCCGTTATACAGGATGGGGCACTATGAACGAACTATTCTCTGGCGTCTTAACGGCAAATAAAATTAGAAAGAATAAGACGTAGAATTAAGTAGATTACTTAGGACTATAATTTAAAAATATTTTGGAATATACAGGGTGCTCCAAAAAAGCGTGCCGTATCAAAGTTAGGTTCCTTTAAATGGAACACCCTGTATTTTATCACATTTTTGAATTGTACTATTAAAAATAATGTAAGTTCATCAACATTTCCCTATACCTATCTAGTTCAGTTTCCAGGATAAATCGATTTTACATAATTTGTAGACCCACCGAAAAAATACAATAACTTCAAAATAAAAACGAATAACCACATTTGCTTAACACCATCCCACTAGAAGCTTTTAACATTCCGTTTCCAATATTTACTGGTATGCTATCATATACAGGGTGTTTTTCATATGACAGTATAACACTAACCATTTAATACATAAATTTCTGGCTTA
>CAJUYG010004377.1:2647-16973 GCA_910591675.1 Galerucella calmariensis
TAACGATTTATGAATTTTGAAAAAAAATTTAAGTACAGTGACCGTTCAACTAAGAAGAAACAACTCCTTCCCTGATATTATTACTGATAAACAACATATCTTTCGTCTTTCTAAACCCTTGATTTATAGCTCTGGTAGTGCTGACGGCTTTTCCGTATATCCTCCAATAAAAGAAGAACATTACGGGCATGGTAATATAGAAGGATTCAAGGGCCGAATAGACGACGTACCCCACTTCATTATTTAGTTCTCATTTCCAAGGACAGTGTGGCATTGTAATTTTCACTACAACTTTATTCTGAATCAAGTTGACATCCCACGACGCATATTCCACTTCTCGCAGCCGAAAACAAAAAGCAATTCCCTGGAGTCAGTAAATATTTTTCTGTAAAATACAATCGAAATTAAAATGAGTTATTCAACAATTATTGATAACATATTGAATTGGCCATAATGATGTGTAATATATAAATGAACATTTTTGCACCATAACGTTATTTTGCTTGAAATTGAAATATTTGATTCGGGTGTTTTTATTGAATAAACATAATATCACATATGAATCGGCAAATAGTTTTGTCAACGTGTATAATATTATCAAACGTGATATTCCGTATTAAAGTTCAGTCTGGAACCGTTTTCCCGACCAGTGATCATTGATGGTCATACGCTCTCAAAGCGAGTGTTGAAAGCGAGAGCTTTGTATAGTTCATTTTATAGTTTTGTAGATGTGAGGTTAGGAGTATTTCTATCTATTGATATAACATGAAGAAAAGTATTTTTCATTTGTAAACACTATAAAAAAATGAAATTGGTACAGTTGATGCTGATTGATACAATAGAAGATGCGGAGCTAATAGATAAGCGAAGCGATATATATGGAAGCGTAGGTAAATTGCGCACAGTGGTCAAGAAGTTTCCCAAATTTGGGAAAGTGTTCGTCATGTAGTTGCAGCCAGGGGATCAAGTCTCTGTATAGGTAAATTGCGCACAGCGGTCAAATTGTATCCTTAGTCCATAAAAATATCAGAAAATAAGAAATAGAAAACTAGAAAAAAAAAAAAGAAAACTCAGGCCCAAACCCGGTTGAACGAAGTGTGAATGCAAAAACTAAACTGATCTACGACCTACGCCTCAAATTGTTATCGTAAAGTCATTAGGGGATAATCCTTCGAATCTCTGGTAACTTTTAAAATTCGTGAAATCGGTAGAAAGTTGTATGCTATTCACCTAGACCCTCTTTAGGGTCACTTGTGCGCAATTCACCTATTAAAAAAGAAACATTTTGGGTACAAACTGACCGCTGTGCGCAATTTACCAACCCCGATATATGGCCGGAAATCCTTTTACGGATTTAATTAAGATAAAATAAAATAAATATGGCACTACGACCTTTGAAGATCTATTGTGTGTTCCCTTCTGTTATTCTAGAATTCCTTGTCTAGACCCGTCCTTATTACTAGATTTCGAATGGCAAACCTCAGATCCTCCATATACTGGGAGGGTTGTGGTCTTTCCTTCCCCATCATTCAAAACCTTAGCCTATTCAGGCCCTCGCATTAACACAGTATGTGAACTGAGGTTTGCTCTTCTTTTTTCTTTCCTTTTTTTTGCGATCTTGTCGCTACTTTTTCCATTTGTTTGGTCCATGTTATTCTCGAGTCAATAACCACCCCGAGGTATTTAACATCCATAACCATTGGAATCTCCGTACCTTGAAGGAATAGTGGTCCCAATCCCACAACGTCCTTTCTTTTGGTATAGGGTACTATGTTTGATTTGGTGGGAATAATGTTTAAACCCACCTCTTCCGTCCAGTTTGTTACTATGTTCAGAGCCTGTTGCATGCGCTCTCTGACCGTAGTATTGAATCTGCCTTGTGATATGATAAGCAGATCGTCCGCATATCCTAAGATAGTATGGTGTTCCTTTTTTAGTCTCCTTATCAGTCCGTCCATTACAAGGTTCCATATTAGAGGAGACAGGACTCCTCCTTGAGGACACCCCCTTGAAACACGGGCTGATAATGTTTCACCAGTGATTACTTTGTGAGAGGTGTTATCAAAGGCACCCTCTATGTTAAGGAAGGCTGCTAATACTTCCTTATTTTCGAGAGCGTACTCTATTCCTTGTACTAGGTGATGGAGTGCTGTCTCTGTGGATACTCCTGGTCTGTATGCATATTGATCCAGGACGATCGGTCTTTCTACCAATAATCCATCTCTAATGTGCATATCTACCAGTTTTTCCAATGTCTTCAGTACAAATGACATCAGACTTATGGGTTTCAGGGACTTTGCTTCATTGTCACCTGTTTTACCAGGTTTAGGAATAAAGACCACCCTAACATTTCTCCAGAACTTTGGTATGTACCCTAGTGCCATGCCTGCTGAGTCTGCTCAGTATAATGTCTGCTGAGTATAATGCCGTTGGCCATCTGCAGCATAATTGGATAAATCTTTTGTGTGTTCCCTTCTGTTATTCTAGAATTCCTTGTCTAGACCCGTCCTTATTACTAGATTTCGAATGATAAACCTCAGATCCTCCATATACTGGGAGGGTCTGGTCCCGGTGGTTTATATGGCTCAAATGAGTTTATTGCCCATTTTATTTTGCTTTGATTCACCACTTCCTCAGATACTCTCCAACTTTCCTCGTTACTCCGGTTTGGAGTCCTCGAGACCATAATGCTGTTCTGTATCTAATGCTTCATCACTTATTTTGCATTCTGGAAAATGTACTTTGAGAAGTTCTACCAGAGTTTCCTTCCCGTTTTGTGTATATCTCCCATCTCTTGTCTCTAATGAGTTTATTGTCCTTTGAGGATCTTTGGAGAGTATCTGATGGAGTCTAGCACATTCGGAGGTCTGTTCTACCTCTTCACAGTGTTTCCTCCATGAGTCTCTCTTAGGATCCTCAGAGCCTTGTAATATGACGTCAGAGTTTTCCTATATTCGGTTCACTCTCCGTCTTTGCTTGCCCTTTTGAAGAGCTTTCGTACTTCCGCCCTCGAAACTGCAAGGTCATTATTTCACCAGGGCAGATCCCTGTTGGTTCTCCTTGTAGTTTCGGGGCAGTTGCGATTGAATGTAGGCACAATAGCTGGAATTGCTCCGCAGCTAGGTCTAGATGCACACTATTTTTTACCGTCTCTTTCACTCTTTGGATTTCAAATACTAGGTCCGCTTGATAGGCATCCCAGTTAGCTTTCCTTGAGTCCGGTAAGTTTCAGTTTCAGTGCTAAAACCTGTTAATGTGTAACTCATGTGTCTGTGGTCTGAACAACTCACCTCATCAGTCACATATCATTTTTTAACAAAACTTCCTATAAAGGTAGTTGTAATTGTTATATCTAGAACCTCCTTTCTATTTGTTGTTACAAAGATAGGTTTATTTCCTACATTTAATATGTCCAAATTATTTCCCATAATAAATTGTAGTAAAGACTCACCTCTTTAGTTGATGTTTATACTTCCCCAGGTTGTGTGATGTGCATTCACATCTCCCCCAATGATCAGATGCGATCCATTGCTTCGACATACTCTCACTAGTTCCCCCCCTTCCCTAGATGGTGGTTGATCAGAAGCATCTCCTGGTAGGTAGACCGATCCGAGAATAATCTCCCTCGGTCCCCCATCGGATGTGAATCTTACTTCGACCGTTATCAGGTCTCTGAAACAGAAATTATTTAAAGGCAGTAGGAGGTTCGCTCGTATTATTCGAACCTCCTGGTCCTCTTAAAACTCGGAAGATCACCCTTCCGAGACCGTAATATGCTCGGAAGCCAATAGTCTCCAGAGCCCTAAAAGAGGCCTTATCGATGGAGAAGGTCAGCGTTTGCCCCTTTCCATCGTCTTTTCTTCCTTTGAGGGTCCATTCCCCCGTTTTAAGACTAGCATTTTGACTAGCCAGACGGTCCTTCAGAATGGACTCTTCCCTTATGGCACCTGGAACGTGCACGAGGACAAGGGGTCTTCTGGGAAGGTCTCCTGATCCAACAACTGTCAGATCAGCACCTTCCCAGAGTTCGCCCAGGCCCTCCACCGCTGTACTGAGCCATTCCTTTGTGTATTCATTCCCACAGGTCATCCAGAGAGCCCCTGAGTGGAATGACGTACGTTGGAATTGGAGTCGGTTTGCGCTTCCTCCAGAGGTGTCAAACACGGCCTCCTCCAAACGGTTTTGAATCAGTCCTGCCTGTTCCTGATTCAGAATATTTTCTGGATGGTGTCTATGGATCACCGCCATCCCAAGATTTGCTGTTGCATCCATATAGGAGACAGACTGCACTTTCGTGCTTCTGTTAATTTTTTTTGCAACATGAATTTCTGGTGGAGTTGAGTTATTAGATCGAGGTCTTTTACCTTTACCTGTCCCTTCTTTTCCACCTGTAATGGAGTGTCCCGACGTTGTCGGACCTGAGCTTGTCTTAATCAGGGCTTTTCCTGACTTGGACATGCTACTTCCCGATTCCGTCGTCCCTGACTCCTTTTTCTTACCAGTTTTATATGGGTCCTTTTCCACCCATGTACCGGCTGCCTTTTTCTGCTCCCTGATGAGTTTCTTCCTCTGGGCACCAGATAGTTTTTTGGGCAAGGACATGTTAGTTTCCTTACCCTTTCCCAAGGAGTCCTTCCTTCCTCCCTTTTTTGTCTCTGGAGCACAGTCTAGAACTACTGTCTCCTGACAACTTGCGTCGTTACATTCCATTCCTGTAACGACTTGATTTTCATCAGATGAGTCCTTGTGCTCCTCTGATCCTTTTTTGAGGTTTTGGTCCATATTGTTCCCACGAGCAGCTAGGGAATGTAGGTCCGCCCAGTCAGAGCCCCGCATGACTGGGTAAGGCTATATACAACAGGGTGCGCCAGTTGCCCTGAGGTCAGTGGTCTAAAAACCGAATGACCCACGGCCATCCATCCCTTCAGCGACCACTCAACCTTAAGATTTAGGAGGTTTTTTATAGTGGTCCCCATCCACACAGGTCTGGCAATTAAGCCAAGCCTCCCGATCCACATAGCTCGGCATACCCCTCACAGGCCTTACCCTAGCAAGGGGGTCGTTGCTCTGCTATGTAGTTTGCGGTTTGTGTCACGAGCTTGTCAGCGATTGGTTATTCGGTTGGCAATGTTGGGCGTTTATAGCCCTCATCCCTCCTTATTTACCAATGGACCAGTTCTTTCATTTGCATGACGTCTCCGGCCTCCCCCTATCCGCAACCTGGGGACGCTTCCGATAGGTAGCTCAACCCATTACCCTCCTATGTTGCAGGGTAACGCACGGAAATTTGAAAACTTGGACAAGCCGTAGCGAGTCCCCGAGACTTAATGAGCACGGACACTCTTCTTCTTGGCAAAGCCTGCATATTGTTGTGTCTGATGTCATTCAGGTGTTTGTTCACAATGGCCTGTCAGGAGCCCGGATACTGAGGCATCTGGGCATCAATGGACAAAAATACAAAATATATTACAAATTTTACATTTACAGATCGACTTACACGAAGTGGCCGTCATTTTTTATCTTAATTTCTTCTGTCGGTGTCAAATAACGAGTTATCTCGTTTTTGCGTTGATATTTGGAGAGAAAGCGCGCCGATCGCTGCTCACGCTCACGGTCGATAAGTGTCAATTCACCGCTGACGGAAATAAATTGAAATTAAACGCGGTACGCAGTTCGAAATGCGAACATATAAGGCCGGCGACACATTTGCGGTTGCGATTGCCTGTTCTGTAAGGCCGGCGACACATTTGCGGTTGCGGCTGCGGTTGCAACCGCGCACGTTCACACATACAAGCATACACCTTGTCATACCGAGTCCGTCAGTTCAATACTCAACATGGATTTGGTAGAAACGGTTGCTATAATTTATGCTCAAATTAAGAAATCGAAGCGAAAAAGGAGGTTCTTCCGAATTCGGGTGATCGTGTCTACCCCTATGTCCTGGTGGGCGACGAAGCTTTTGCTCTGCACGACAATTTATTAAGGCCGTATCCAAGGCGTAACCTAACAGATAACAAGCGAATTTTCAATTATAGGTTAACAAGAGCTAGAAGGTTCGTGGAATGTGCCTTTGGAATTCTGGCCAATAAGTGGCGTGTGTTCCATAGTAGCATATTAGTGCAACCAGATTTTGTAGTGATGGTAGTAAAAGTAGCTTGCATCTTGCACAATTTTGTTAGAAGAAGGGATGGTTACAAATTTGAAGACACGCTAACGTGCTGCTTAGATGATACAGATGTACACGGGACTGGTGGTCAACAAGTTAAAAATCTTTTTACTGATTACTTCGTATCGCCTGAAGGCAGTTTAAGTTGGCAAACTGATATTATATAAACAAATATTATAGTGGTTATTTAATATACAACTTGTAAAAAGTGAATAAATCATTTTTTGTAGTTTATAAAGTACCTACTTAAGTTATGAATTTTTCTTATCTTCTGCTCTTCTCTCTTCCGGACTCCACGAATTGCGGTTAGGACACATTTCTTCTAAAATCTTCTGCCAAGCAGCAATTTTTTTGTCGTGATCTTTGTATGCCTTGTCGGTAACATCCCACAAAAACGACTTACTTTGCACCAGAACAATAAATTTTTCGATATCGAAGACGTCCATGTTCAAAACTCGACTGGCTAGGTTTGTGGCGGCGCGGTTAATGTGAACAGTCAGGCAAGTAACAACATGTTGCATTTCGGACGGACAGCCGCGCGACCGCGGCAAGATGCGGTTGCAAAAGCGGTTGCTGCCTCTTGGCTTTACAGAACAACGGTTGTGACAACTGCAACCGCAACCGCAAATGTGTCGCCGGCCTTATATTAAAGTATAAGTGGATTAAGGTCTTTGAAACACGCGCGATTATTCGGAATGACGCCATGAAGTTGTGCGTGGAGTAAAGATATAGTTCGGTGTAAGTGGGCTTCGTTTCTGTTGTGGGATTATCTTCTTGGTTTTTGATAATAGCCCATATAGCCGGTGAACAATTATTGGCGCCTAGTTCGAGAATAGTATATTAAAGTATAAGTGGACATTAAGGTTTTTAAAACACGCGCGATTTTTCGACATAGAGGAAGTGTTTTAAAGACCAGTTATCCACGAATACTTTACGCTATTTTTTTTATTGGTGCACTTTGAAATTATGAATACTGGTCTATAACTACTACAACAACAAGAAATGGAAATCATAGATGGAAATAAGAACCAAATGTCAAATGGTTGAATTCGTGACGTATATGATGTATACCTTGCGTTGTCATGGAAATGAGAAAAACATAAACTAATTTGTATTTTGATGGAAGTTCAACCTTATTAAGTTCTGTGAATGTCAATAGTATTAATTTAAATACCATTTCCTAAGATTTGAAAAATCGAAATATTAATTAATTTCAAACAATACCAACGGCACTTTCCATTTTAATTTATAAATTTAACATTGTTAAATATTGTTCGAATGAAAGTTTTGACGTTACAAACTACTCCTGTCAGATCAATAATAAAAAAATTGTCATTTAGACATGATTTAGACATGATTTAGACCATAGATTTAGACTTCGTTTCTCGAGTTCTTGATGTTGCCACAGTAAATTCAAAACACGCGCGTGTTTTAAAGTTTGATTTAAACACGCTGAGGCGTGCTTTAAATAGGTAAAATGGTTCACCAATAAACATAAAAAAATAGTTATTTATGATATAAGTGTTAAAAGTACATTTTTCTACTACCATGTGTAAAGTACGTACTTTAGACACATTTTCGAGTGCGTAAAACTTGATTTTACGCACTAGTGCGTAAAGAGTTTTACTTTACGCACTAGTGCGTAAAGAAAAAATTCCAATATGTATGTAGTTATAGATATCTAGTCTTATAAAAATATAGGTATAATAAACAGATATTAAATCTAAGTTTTTTTCATAAATTGGAGATAGAAACCAATAGAATTCGGTAAAGTAACCTAATAATTATTGTTAAATAATTATTGAGTACTGGAAATAATACGGTAAATAGGTATAAGTTGGCGGTGAGTGACTGACATTTCTTTGTGAATTGAATCTGACATTTAAAATTTAAATTGAGATCTTCCGACTATAGAGAGTAAGCAATTGTATTTTATATTTAGGAATTGAATATTTTTATAAAACTATGATGTTATTTTAGATTATTATAAAAAGACTCTTCTAAAGAAAAATTTAACTTACTTTACGCACTAGTGCGTAAAGAAAATTACTATTAAACTTTTGTATTTCAATTAAATATTCGCTAGTAGAAAAAATATTGTATGCAATTCGTGTGTAAAGACCTTTTTTTCGACTCATGTGATTCGTTCTCACTCATTCACATTCGTCAAAAAAAAGGCTACTTTACACACTAGTTACATAAATAACTATTTTAAGGCACGCATGTGAAGGTTTGCAGAATGAGCGAAGCGAATTCTGCAATTCACATGAGTGCCTTAAAAGGTACTTTTAACGCGTATATCATACAATATTTTTTCTACAAACGTTCAAAAAATGCAATAATACAGTTTGAATTAAATTTTAAAAACCTTTATTAATACATCCAAAGGAGATAATTTTAAATTATTTAAATTTAAATTCCATTTTTTCTGCGCATCATTCCTCCTTATCCACGGAAAATGGTAAAACAGCAGTGCAGGAAATTAATTTGTCAAATTGCACAAATTGTAGTATTAATATTAATGTTAATAAATAAAATCTAAATATTTTTGCTTTCAAAATTTGACAATTCACTTTTACCAGCAGTGCCATAAACATTTTAAGGCACTCAGTGTCTTAAAGTGACATTTTTAAGGCTTCTATGGAGTGCTAACACGTTTGTAGAAAAAAAAAATTAAATTAAGTAATAATATTCGGAATCCGAACAGCTATGTACAACCGAAAATAAATCTGTTTTAATTAAAAGTTTCAAAATTAACATAGAGAACGATGGTTTGAATTTGGGAGAATGGTCCGTTTCGTTTCGTTGAACTAACTTCGACAAGTTACAATTATAAATTATGTATAACTGAAAATAAATCTGTTAATTTAAAGTTTCAAAATCATCATGGAAAACGGTGGTTTAAATTTGGAAGAATGGTCCGTTTCGTTACGTTAACGTAACTTCGGCAAGGGAAAATTATAAATTATGTACAACTGAAAATAAGTCTGTGTTAATTAAAAGTTAATCATTATGGAAAACGATGGTTTGAATTTGGAAGAATGGTCCGTTTCCAGCAACATGTTTATGGACATTATGATAACCCTTACAGTTTTTATTTTCCATAGAAAGTGGAGCTTCTACTTGTCGTCTATAGAGAATAACAGAAAATAGGAAAAAATATTCTCACCAACAAAATATAAAATGTTTGATATGTATTCTGTGGAATTGGACAGTTTCAAGATTTGGAAACAAAAATAATAATTTTATCGACCAATTAATAGAGAATAATACTATTTGCATAAAAAAATTATCTTACCGAATATAGCTATAGCAATGATAAATTTTAATGTAGGTATATACTTAATCGTAAGCCTTAATATACCCGAAGGTGTTAAGGTGTTTTGTTCATACAAGGTTTGTACTTAAGTGTTTTAGTCGTTTTTATATACAAATTTCACCCAGCTTTTTCTATTTTGTGCAAGTTATTTCCCTTCCTTCCAGCTCTTGCTATTTTTTCCCAGGATACCAGCTATTACATCATCCCATTTCCTTCCAGGCCTGCCTCTAGATCTTCTATTTTTTTGTTTGGTTTGCCATATCAACATGACTTCTCTGGAGTTTTCCATTCTTACCATATGTCCAAACCACTCCAGCTGTTGACTCCTTATTTCATTAGTCAATTTTGGTTGAGCGTGAATTTTTATGGCATTTTTATTCAAATAATTTTATCTTGATGAGTAATTTCAAGCAGAAAACATGTTATACAAAATTATGTTGCACCAGTTTTTGTTGAATTACTATACAGGGATTCTCAAATTATTCGAATTTGTATTATTTGTATTATTATTTCCATTATTGACCTAGGTTCAAAAGAAAAAAGAAAAACTTGAGAGGTGTCAAGGGACACCCGGATGGAACGAAGTTCCTTTCGATTAATTAGTGAAGGAATTGTACATATACATACACACACCGGAACATTTATATATATATATATACATATATATGTAGGTACTCTGTCTGTCTATTCTTTCATACACGTCATAGATGCGCGGGACTTTGTAAACACAACAGAGTGTATATATATATATATATATATATATATATATATACTCTCTCGACTTCGTAAACACAACAGCGTATAGGTTTTAGAACACGCACGGCTTGCTAAATACATACGTTCTGAAATTGTAATATTAAAATATGATTTGTTTTTGAATTTATTAAAATTATGACGCGTACACTTGCTAAACACACAAAATGTCGAGATTATAATGCGTATGACTTGGTTAGCACAATAATAAAGAGAGGTTATAGTGCGTACTTGCTAAAAATACAAAAGCATTTATTATTATTATCTATCTGTATATAATCTCTACTTACCTAACTCCATCAGCAATATCCGGAACTTGTGCAGAAACACTGTCAGGATTCATTATTATTATTATTATTTTTTATTATTTATTATTTACAAAAAACCTGTATACACTCAACAAAAATAATCGTCGCGACACCACACTGTTCAATGCGAAATAGAAATGAAAATATCTGGCTCGCTTTCTATAAGAGAGAAAGATACAGACAGAGAAACATGCGACGCCGCACAGCTTACAATAGCTTCCTATATCAAAAAGTGTCGTGACAACTTTTGGTAAGAATTTTATACGTCTAGCCTCCTTTCACAACGCGCGATGAGGAACTTCGTTCCAATTATGAACAACGAGGCAAGCAGCCCTTTATTTTTGCTTCACTTTCATAACATCGGTATTGGTAGCTAATTTTCTAATCTGTCATGTACCAAAATGTGCCTAAACGTGCAGTTTAATATAGTTCCGGTATTGGGATCTCGGAAACCGTGAGGGCGGATTTCCAAAAATCGAACAAAACCACAAGTAAACGGCAACTCTCTCTCCCTCTGTCAAGTTCGGTGTTTTGTCTGTATTTCTCGTAAAAAGAGTTAGATGGGTGGAAACAGTTGGCTACAAACTACAACAAGTGAAAAGCCATTTATTGAATATTTTGTTCATGTCAATGTGAATTGTCTCTTGAGTGGAAACCCCATTAAACAATTTACACCACAACATGCTTTATTGTTTCAGTCCGTTTGGTGGAAATCCACCATAAGAGATACTAAACTGGTTCAATATACATAGGAATTCTATAATTGATATGTTCCAAATTTTTATTGAACACCCTTTAATCAGTGTGGAAACCACTTATGGAATTAAATTCTTTATGTCATTATTTTAGAAAATTATAAAAAATGCCGAGACACGTCAACTTTTGAATTGAGTTGTGCGTTATGTAAACATAAATTTAAATGTACAGGGTGATTCACGCAAGTATGCCATAGTCGGTGCTGCATTTTTTAATAAAACACCTTGTATTTTTGCATATTTTTGAAATCCTCTTAATGAACTGATTCCAACAAACTAAATAATGTATGGTCAATTATTAATTATACAGGGGGAAATTTTTAAATTAATACTTCATTACACTTGAAGGTACTTTTTTAAATTAGCTAAATATGGATTTATCAAAAATCTGAACTAACTATTAGACGTATTTGTATTTTGAACAAAACCTGCTTCGCCCATAAATTTTATCATAAATACCTAAAAATTGCCTAAAACTGCCAATAATTAGACAAAATCGGTAAATAATGTGGATTGTTTTCTATTCTGTCAGTTGTTGACGTGTTGACAGTTTATACTGAAAAAGTAAAATCTTTGTCGAACACTCCTTCCTTGTCGACATAACAATGAAATATTCAAGTGAGACTCACCGAATTGAGGAGATTTTAATGATGATCGGGTACGGGGATAACCATAAAATACTTCAACCTAGAATTGTAACTCCTATGTTGTCAGCAGTGACTACTGTTTTAACTGCCATCTGAAGTTTGGCCGCAGGAACTATAGAACTCAGCGGGAATTTTAAATATCAAGTTGATGGAGAATTTTATCTATTCAAAAAATAAATCGACTGTTCACCTAAAGAACACAAAATTCAGCTGCTTATGAAAATATATAAATTATAACTGATATTTCGCCAAATCTTGCATCAGAGCTGAACATACGAGAATATTTGGCAAACTTTTGTTGATGCAAGATTTGGTGAAA
Source organism: Galerucella calmariensis (assembly GCA_910591675.1). NCBI lineage: Eukaryota > Metazoa > Arthropoda > Insecta > Coleoptera > Chrysomelidae > Galerucella > Galerucella calmariensis. Next base: position 14,915 of record CAJUYG010004377.1, read on the forward strand.
TACTATCAGTTATAATTTATATGTTTTCATAAAAGCTGCACTTTGTATTCTTTTGGTAAAAAGTCAATTTATTTCTAAAAAACTTGTGCAGCAAAGTAAAAGTTAAAGCAACATTTTTGCAGAAGGTAAAGTTTACAATATATAATTTGTGTGTCTAGGAAAAAGTATATGGTGAACGACGAATATTTTAAAGAAAAAGACTTTGGGTAATTAAATATTTATTTAGTGATAATAACAACATTTTTAACACACATACCTATACATAACACACAACATACTACCTAACTAGACTATTTCCCAATATTCTGCTATTTTCATTCCTAAAATATAAGTATTTTGTGTTATTTTTTCATCCATGTGGTCTGGCATGTAGTTCTAAACAATTCAACAAGGAGGGTCACGTATGAAGTACCTATACTCATTTCTATAGTGTCTTCTCCTTTGAAAGCGTTTTTTTAGAACAAAATTTGATATAGCTGCTTTCATTATTGGATCACCAAATGTTGAATCCTTGTATGAATTTTGGAAATTTCATAACATCTTCTCTTGAAATAGTATTAGGTTATTTTTTTACACCATAAAAGGAGAATCCTAATTATTGATTAACCTATAGACTTGCACCTAATATTAAATTTAGGTAATTACCTGGAATGCATAAAGTGAGAACAGCTTTGCTTTTCAGCCTCTTTTTCTTGGTATTTTACAGTCATCTCTAAAGTGTCTAACACAAACAAGGGAATTTTGGTTTGTTTTGAAGGCATGCAGTGTAACTTCACATTGTTAATATTTCCCATCCAGGAGTCAAATACTTCAGGTTCACGTTTTAAAAACCGATGTTAAGCACTCGTTTTGTCTCAGCAAACCGGAACACAACAAAGTTTTTCACTTGGTTTGTTTATTTTTCCTTCCATTTTGACATCTTGACATTACGATTGTTGATTATCAGTGCCCTCTGCAGTTTGGCCGCATCGTAACTTAAAACATTCTCTCCAATCCCAGTTACAATTCTAGGTTGAAGTATTTTATGGGGATAACTGCAGAAGTCAAGTGGCAAACTTATTTAATCACAGGTATCCCGAATTGCCTAATATTTCACAAAGTACTGTGTCTAAAATTCATGCACAATTCAAAGAACTTGGACCTGTCAAACCATTGGAAAGAAAACCACACTTCGTTGAAGATGATGTGAAAGTGGATATTTTGTTAAGTGTCGAAGAGAATCCAACTTCAAGTACACGTCAAATTGCCCGTGAAAATAATGTTAGTCATACGTTCTAAGATGTCTTCATAAAGAAAAACTTCATCCCTATAAATTAACTTTTGTGCAGGAGTTAACAGAAGAAGATCCAGATCGTAAAATGGATTTCTGCGAAAGATTGATGAATAAGCTGAACAGAAATGAGATAGCTCTTGGTACCATTCTTTTTTCTGACGAATCAACATTCACATTGAATGGAGAGGTAAACCTACAGAGCTGTAGATATTGGTCAGCAGAGAATCCTAATTGGATGCGTGAGACACATACTGAGTACCCTCAAAAGGTGAACGGGTGAAAAAAGGTGAAATATTATTGGTCCTATATTCATAGATGGAATTTTGACAGCTGAAAAATATTTAAATATGCTTAGAAATGAAGTATTCCTGTGTTGGCAAACTTATATCCCAACGCAATAGATCCTATTTTACCGAATGAAAATGTTTGGTTCCAGCAAGACGGGGCAACACCCCAATATGCTTTAAAGGTAAGAACTTATTTAGATGAAATCTTCTCCAATAGATGGATTGGACGAAGAGGTACTATTGAGTGGCCAGCTAGATCGCCAGACCTTACGCCGTTAGATTTTTTTCTGTGGGGTTATGTAACACAACCAACTAGCATTGTAGACCTCAAAGACAGGATAACTACAGAAATAAGGAATATTTCACCTCAAACCTTGAACAAAGCTAAGGAGGAGTTCTATAGGAGACTGTGCTATTGCCAACAACTAGGTGGAGAACATTTTGAGCATTTATTTTAATGTATTAAAATCAAATACATCAGGTATTTTATGTATGTGTT